>JAXBDA010001746.1:0-50418 GCA_036023075.1 Gaultheria prostrata | reverse complement strand
ATTAGAAACTAACACTTCGCTTATACTGTATTATTTTACTACAAGACTAGATGGAAGAAGATTTAAGTTGTTTTTTTCCACTTAAATTCTTTTAGAAGGAAAAATATTTTGTTTTAAATAAAAAAAAGATGAACAAAATTACAGCTCACAGTGGTAAAAATGTATTGATATTCGAAGAAAATGTTTAACTCTAAATTGTTTTGCATTATATTCATTTAGTTAATGAGAACCTTTATTGCTATTGGAGGCTTTGGAAACACGACGAGGTGGTGACCCAACTAAGGGTGGGCGTTGGGTCGTGTTGTGTCGAATCGGGTTCATGTCGAAATGACATGCTTTACTAATCGTGTCGAAAAACTGAACCTTAACCCGACCTACTAATATTCGTGTCGTGTTCAGGTTGACACGATTAACTTGTAAACGACCTATTTAGACAAATTTGACCTGAACCCAACACGATTAATTCGTGTCATTCTCGGGTAATGCGGGTTACTTCAGGTTAATTATCGAGTTATGCGGGTTAATTCGTGTCATTTTTCGGGTTACCGTGTCGATACAATAGACGAACAGGTTAATTCGTGTCATTCTTGGGTTATGCGGGTTGAACCCGAACTTGATCTATTTACTAATCGTGTTCTCGGGTTGTGTCATATACGTGTTTCGTGTCAGAAATACTCAACACTAACCCACTAACTTTGTGTCGTGTTCGGATCGTGTTATCGTGTCGTGTCATAAATTCCCACCCCTAAACCCAAAACCGTGCCGAGGATGCAAGTGGTGGCTAGCTCATGTAGTAGAGTTTTTGGATGTTCCACACTGCATTCCGGAATCGAATCTCATTCCCGAGGATCACTGATTACGTACTTATTCTAACATGTACTCATAGAAAATGTAGTGGAGCCTACTTCACAGAATGTAATCTGGCTTTATCATATCCATACGGAAGATCATCTTGGTGGAAAGTTGCTATCATCCATCATTCAGAAGTGGAAGATACTTCAACCATTCATCCTTCTTTGATCAAAAGAACGGTACAAGTTACCTTTTCCATAAAAAGGATGCAAATTATTGAAGGAGTATTTGCCATTATAGGTTTTGCGAGGGGTTCCAAGCGAACCGATTAGGGGCCAAAGAAAATTTTGGTAAACCCAACCGATAATCGAAAGCCAAACCAAAGAAGCAAATTTGTGATTTGGTTTGGTTTGTAGAGGTTACTGGTTTGGCCCGGTTTGATTTTGGCCAAAACAAAAAAAACGATTCAGTTCAAGTCTTCGACTCGTCACTATCTAATCCGGAATAAAATTGAACTGGACCGGATTTATATATATACATAACAATAAATTATAGCTAGGGCTCTTATTTTGAGTTTTAAGTTTCCACTTCACCTTTTTACTTGATTTTATGATACTTTGTTTTGGGGAAAATTACACACAAAAACCAAGACTTTCATCCCTAAATAATTTAAACCCCGGAGTTTTGAATTGTTCAACTTAAACCCTAGAGTTTTAAACATATTTCAATACAATCTCTTCCTTTGCTTACGTCTAATTAGCTTGACGGCTCAATTGGGGATGGTGGGAACTCTCACCATCAGATTCAAATTAGTTTTTTTTTTCTTTCCTTCTTTCATTTTTTTAAAGGTTTAGAGTATATAAATAGAGTACCAATGAGAGAGTGAAACAAAAAGACCCATCTACTTTTAGTAGCAATGAGTGATTCCATCAAGTGGGGTGGGGGAAACTACGAGGATATCACGCTATATTTTTGTGGTTTAAGGACCATTTTCGAAGAAATCAAACACATAAGCAAATCCAAATAGGCAATCTCTCTCACGTCCTAGATTCCTTGCTAATGACTTTCAAACTCAAGATCGTAGTCCCCCCTTTCCAATTGTCTCTCAATGAAAAACCAAGAATCTAAAAAGGAGGAGCTTTTTTTAAGCAAACGCTAATAATCGAGGGGTTATATAATAGCGCTATGAGTTTATATAACTAGATGTCAAACTCATTAGACAGAAGCAAACAGAAAGATTGTATTGAAACGCTTTTAAAACTCTAGGGTTTAAATTGAACAAGTGAAAACTCCAAGATTCAAATTGTTTTGGGATGAAACTTTGGGTTTTGTTTTTCATGTAATTTCCCCTTACTTTTTAGTGCTTGTGTAATCAAGGGGATCACTTGTCATTAGTGTGTGAAAGCACGTGGCCATGTTTTTTACTACTGTTAATCACTTGGTTGGCAATTTCATTTGCTACTATCGAACTCATCGCTATAATTTCCTCTTAAAAAGCACATGTTTTTTTATAACCAGATGCTCGGGCTAGTTTGCGCGCACCTTGATTAATTCCGGGGCTCTAGAGTTAACGACCGGGCATAACCCCCAGAAACCCCAAGAGTTTGTTGGTAAGAGATATAGAATCTGAGACCATAGGTGAGAATAAACTCCTAAGTTCTAAGACAAGACAACTTTACCAACCCTCGGGGTTTATTAAAAGACACATGTTGTTCGTTACTACATTTTCTACTAGTTCAACATAATTGTAGGCATAGAATGTATTGGAGGAATTGTAGAGAACATGAAATTTTTTTCCGAAATAGTTTAGAAAAGAGAAATTAATAGTCACTTTGCAACGGGCCGGTCAAACCAAAATATCGAAAATTGAACCATTAATATTCTGTTCGGTTTTGTTTGTAAAATGTTAAAACAAAAACGCGTAATATAATTTGGAAAAAATCCCGAACCGAATCAAACCGAACCGTTTACACAGGCGATCGTGATTCATCAAAAATTGCTACAAAGACACTTTTGTTTTGGCTTCCAGATCGTTGAGCATGTGGAGGTTTGAGTGGTGAGGTAAGCGAAAATTTAAGCCATGGGGGGACCAACTTTGCTTGGACTTTCAAAAGAGAGGAGAAAAACCGCCTTTTCCACTCTTTATTTAATTTTTTATTTTTGAACCAACTCTTTATATTTAATTGTTTCTTCTTCTTTTCTCCCCCTTCCTCTGGTTACTTGGCAAATGCAGTTACGTCTCCTGCTACCTCTATATATCTGTCTACTTACCTACCAATTTTGGTATCTTTATTTTATTTTTTAAATAATCTCACCAATGTATATTGAATGACAAAAAAAAAATTCTTTTAAATTTTTTTCGTTAATGTTTTAATTTTTTTCATCCCGCGAGAAATTAGAAAAAATATCAACAGAAAGCAAAGAAAGTTCAGAAAATGCAAAAATAATCCAATTTTTTTTGTCTAGTCCCTCCGTTCCTATTTAAGTGTGCTGCTTCGTAAATTCAATTTATTAAATAAATATTATTATTACACATTTCACATCAATATTTACCTCTACTTTTCAAAATTATCCTCTACTTTTATCCATTAACTCTTTACTCACTAACTTTTTTAAAGGGTAAGATAGTAATTGTACAATTCTTACCTATTAACTTCATAAAACACGCATTTATTAAAGGACAGTCCAAAATGGAATAGTCGACGATAAAAATGAGACGGAATGAATATTTTTTAGTATTCCGGTCATACATTACATGATATTTCTGATGATTTTGATCGTAATTTTTACTATGTTTTTTCGTTTCTCCAATCAAGATTGCTTAAATAAAGTATAGAAAGATTTAGAAAAGAAATTTGAGTCATTTTATGAAATCTAGATTTCATTATCCGACCAATCATTCCTTTCTTCCAAATAATTTACCGAATGCAAATTGAACAAGACGAAAAAAAATTAAAAAAACTGTAAATAAAAACCATAAAGTTATCTAAAAAAGTTCATTAATACTAATCGAAATCACTCATTTCATAAGTGATACACACGCATATACCATCAACGCCCACCGCGCACTTTATCCACCAGCGCCACACGAAATCTCTCTCTATATATACCGCCCTTTTTTTCTCCCTCCTTCCAAAAAGGTCCAGTATCTGAATCTCTCTCTCTCTCTCTCTCTCTCTCTCCTCTTTTTCCGGTTAATCAAGCAGTTAGTATGAAACAAGACGAAACCCAGGACGGCGACGACGCATGCAGAACAATCGAGGTTGCCGTCGTCGAGCCGCCGTCCACGAAGCTCTCTCCACTGTCGGAAAACGCCGACGAAGAGTATTACGTTCCGCCTCTCAACTTTGCGGCGGTCGATAACGGCATTTTCCGGTCTGGTTTTCCCGACACCGCCAACTTCTCCTTCTTACAAACCCTAGGCCTCCGTTCCATCCTGTAAGTCCTGTTTATGTTTGTATTATTGTATATATCTCTGCACGTGTATATGCCGAAGTGACGGTGTTTAAATTGACGGTTTTAGGGTTTTTGGACTTGTTGTAGGTATCTTTGTCCGGAGCCTTACCCGGAGGCGAATGTACAGTTTGTGAAGTCGAATGGGATTCAGTTGATTCAGTTCGGGATCGAGGGTTGTAAGGTAATTTGCTTGTTCTTTCATTTTTCTTTGCTTTTATTCCGAAAAATTGTCCGGTTTGCGAAACGAGAACTTAAAAAGGATTTCATTTTTGTCCAAGAAAATTCTAACTTTTTCTGTAAATTGAAAATTTTTTTGATACCGATTTTTTTTCGAACGGAAATGCAATATTTTTTAAGTCCTTGTTTCGAGAAGCGGACAATTATTTTTGGACGGGGGTAGTATGCAACTTCGTTTTCGTGACTCTGACTGTGCTGTGTTTAATTGTGATCAGCAACGATTGTTATGCAATGAATTGATATTGATTTATTTGGTGGAGAATTTGGAATCTTAATTAGCTTTAGTATTAGTATAGCTTGGTGTGTAATTGATCTTTTGGTGTGGAAGGCTCGAGGATTCCAATTTTTATGAGCTTTACTCTAATCAAAGTTTATCCTACGTTTAGCTTAATATCAAACCGAGAAATGGATGGCAACTTTACTGGGGCATATGTGACGGACAAAGCCAGGAATTTGACTTCGGGAGGCCAAAATTAACTTTGCGGGGAAAAAATATGTTAACATCTATACAATGATATTTTTTCATACTGAAAAAATCGTGAAAATTATCTTATAATTGCAATTGATATTACGTATCTTATAGCATAAGAACAAGTGGAATGACTGACTGGAGGGATACTCATAAAGTACAAAGAGGATAATAGAACGTTGAAAATGTAGGGGACCATTTTAATGTACATTGTGAATGTATACAAAATTTCAAGGGTACTCGAGGGATAATAAAAAGTTGAGGGGTACCATGGCCACCCTTGGCACCCTTCCCTCTGTTCTTGCATATGTGGCCTTTAGCAAGTTGGATTGATGAGCTGTCTGTAGCTTGTTTCAACTTGCAATAATCTTATATTTTGTACGTACTCTATCAGTGAAATCTTTAAAATATTGTACATCATTACATGTTGCTTTGTTGAAATTTTTTACTGATATGATTTGATCAAGTTAGAAATGTATAATTCGGATGAGATATAGCTAGTCCGTTTGTTAGAAGTTCTCACTGTCATCCTGAGGATTGGTGAGTGGAGACTGATGTCATGGCACCTGGTGAGTGGTACTGGTGTCCATTGCGAAAAAGGAATTTGCCTTCTTTTCATTGGTTTGCAGTAATCCACGTGTGCAAAACTATCAATGGAAGATTTTGATAGTAATATTTTTGTCACAACCGTACAGTATAAGAAGTTGTTCACTTTATGGTTAACAAGTCGGCACGTCTTAAAATGCCTGGTATATTGATGGCTTGTTTTTCGTAGTATACTGTACCTTTAATATTGTACAGACATACCCTACAATACTTTTTTTTTTTTCAATCCTTTATAGTTTGTTCTGAAGTGTGTTCTGCTTTATGGTTCAGTCAGTTGATACGATTTTATATAGTACTTCTTTATCTTGTTGAATCACAATGTATTGTAAAGTTTTACCTGTAATCCTTTTAGATTAGTACATAAATGTGCAACTGCTGAGGACCTTGCTTCTTGTTAGTATGTTAAAGTTTTCTGCTTCCCTTATTCTCCTTTCTAATTTGTTGCAGTAATAATGTCTTGTATAATCCCGGGTCAAACCAAAATAGTGGTTTTTAGGGCTTTCATCCCCTTTATTGACCTTACCACAAATGATAATGAATCTGGAGGGCCACAGTTGATATCATTCTGTTATCTGGTTTGTGAGTATTATTGCTTTTTTGGTTATTTACCTCCTCTTTGTCACATTGCCTACGATGGAGGCAGCGACTCAGATTGATAAAATTGACTCTTGCTAGATGGTATCACCTGAAATATCCATTAACCTAAGAGATTAGTTTGAAGTTGAATGACATGCCTAAGGGTGATTGTATTACAAATTGAGATTTGCAACGACAATGGGAGTAGTGAAAAAATTTAGTTCTGTTATACCTCGGTTGCTTGAACATTCAAAAGTGGAATTAATTAATTCATGCAAGTCGTGGAAGTGGTAATCAAATTTTTTGTGCAGGAACCTTTTGTGAACATTCCAGAGGATACTATTCGTGAAGCACTAAAAGTTGTCCTTGGTATGGCAATACTTTCAAACTTGATTTATGCCAATTTACATAGTACAGTAACTTGGTTACAGGTTTACTTACTTGTTGTTTATTTTTCTCACCTGTGATGCAGACGTGAAGAATCACCCAATTTTGATCCATTGCAAAAGAGGGAAGGTATGCACGATTTTTGTTGTTGTTGGTGTTTTCATATTTCAGTTTCAGAAGCTTCTAATTGCTTTATGTATGGTTGATCGTTTTGTCTTTTTTCTATAGCACCGAACTGGCTGTGTAGTGGGGTGCTTGAGAAAATTGCAGAGGTGGTGTCTGTCCTCCGTTTTTGACGAGTACCAGCGCTTTGCAGCTGCCAAAGCTAGAGTTTCAGATCAGAGGTTTATGGAGATGTTTGATGTTTCTAGCTTGAAGCATCATCCGATGTCATTTTCATGTTCGAAGAGGTAACCAACCGGAAATGTTGAAAGGCTTTGCTTCCTTCATATTGGAAAGACCGTCTTAGTTCCTGCTTTGGTGATGATTTCTGGGAGTGCATTTTATCAGCGAAGAAATTATCCTTTGTCTTTTTTTTTTTTTGGGATGATAAGCGGCATAATCAGTATCTTTTACCTTGAGTTCCCCTTGTCTGATGTCTCCCTCACCCTCTCTGCTTGTTCTTTCCTTTTTTCTATTTTTTCTTCTTCTTTCGATTAGCAGTATTTCCATCCATGTTAACTCAGTGAGAAGTGAGAGTCAATGCTGTTGCTTGTGTTTTGATCATTGGATCTTTCATTAGATGAGTACAAATGTTTTTGTTACAGCTGGAAGGATGTCTATGATAAGTATTTGAGCTCATCTTCCCCATTCCTTGTTGCTGACAGATATAGGATCTTCTGTGCCTTTTTTTTTTTTTTTTTGCTTCATAAATAATAAAGGAATTACTCCTACTTTACTTCTAGAGTGGTTTCAATGCATAACTTGTCGAGCATGATGATGTCTAATGAATTAAGAATAACATATTTGCAATTTTTATGTATCCCAGGAGAATGCTTTGATGGTAATTTTCTTTTTTCCATTTCATATGTCAATGATGTCCATATAATGACATTGCAAAGAATTCAAAGAGCTTTTAACTACAGTGTCTCAAGTAGCATGATCGTGCCTGTGGAGTGAGGAAATTCATGTCCAAGGCCACAATGTTTGAGTGTGTCCGTGGTTGTTGAGCGTTATTGAAAATGTTTTGGTTTTGAGAAACTTAGTAGAGAAGTCATGCATACATTGAAAATTACTGTTGACATAGTTAGGTCTCAATGGAGTTAGATGTTAAGCAATATCGAGGATAGTTTAGTGCAAAACTGTGAAAGTTTACTCTTCTTCACTTTTCTGGGTATGATTGCTATGGTTCTGAATTTCCTTATTTTGAATTTTTTTGGAATCCTTGAAATGGATCTGAGACAATTTGAAATGCACTGTGACGAAGGAAATATAGTACATGAGCTAGGGCCTCTGATTGAGTTATAGGATGGTATATGGAATTCAAATACCGAGGATCAAACTTTTATATACAACCCCTGAGGTTGTTTCATATACTGGTAAATATGATTTGTTAGAGAGACGTAAAAATGGCAGAATTTCATGAACTCCTCTCTGATATGAATAACATCTTGAAAGAATTTCATGAACTCCTCTCTGATATGGGTAACATCTTATGGCGTCAATCTTAACTTAAGGAGGTGACATGGGACGATGCAAGTGTTATCCTTCCGGAGTGTTATGGTATGGGGTAATCGGCCTCCATCTATCTACTATCCTGCTGTAAGCGTTAGACTTTGCAGGTATCTGAATGGTATGGTATTGGGTTTTGAGTTTCATTTTTCCTGATATTTCCTGCTTGGTTTCTGTATGGCTACAGTGAATGTAAAATTGTTTCGAGAGATTTCAAGACCCTTCCTTCCTAATCACAAACTGTGGCATTTTAGGTTTCCCTGGAAGAAAGTTGGTCTGTTAACGAACAATAGTTGAGAAATCACCCTGTACATACTTCGCAATTTAACAGTTTGAATCTTTTACTCTTTTTTCGTGTTTATGAGCTGTGGAAATCTTCTTCCAAGCAAGAAACAGGAGTAAAGAATGTACTTAAAAAGTTAATACTGCTGTTTAGTAGGAAAATATTATTATGACAAAAGAAATTTTGAGAGAATAGGAATCAGACTGAACTGAGTATTTCATTGGAGCCATGAGGAGATTTGGGTCGCCAATTTACCCGTCAGATGCCCGTTAACGGAGACTAAACTTATTGTACTTGTCAATATTATGCAGGATTCTCTTGTTCATCCGGACTTTTCCCTGCTTTAAAAACCTAGTCATTCGATAACATATTACTTTATCCTACAATATTCATTGTTCACAAAGATGTGTTTGAGCCTATTATGTGGCATCCCTTTTGTTAATGGAATCAAAAGCCAGTTTTTATGTTGAATGTTGTTTGTTGGAGACAGAAATCTCAATCTACTATGTCATCCTACAATCACTTGTCAGCTACCCCTTCACCAAAGGCACATAGGTGGAGTGCTAGACAGTGAGAAAAGGTACCCTCTAAAGGAAGTTCTTAAAACAGATGATAAAGACAAGGACAGATGCTGAGAAGGAAGGCACTAACTAACAAGCGATGGGATGACGCTATGCTACTGATCATGTGAGTTCTTTGAAAATTTCCTCTCCTTTTTGTTGTGTAAGCAGAATAATAGATCCATTTTTAGCAGTTGACGGTTACTATGAGGTTTTTCGTCCAATGAAAGTGTGTTCATGTTTCGTTTTTTGGATGTTTTGCAGTGTTGATATTTGTGGGAGGGTTCCTCTTGAATCTTGAAAGTAAAGAACAAGGTTTGATATTTTTTCTTACGCTTATTGTGTCGTACCCACTTTGCTAGTTGCTTCACTTACACTAATCTTAGTTGAATGCTGAGTTGGGCTATTAGTAACTGATAGCGACGTCAAAGTTGATGATCCTCTCTCTCTCTCTCTCTCTCTCTCTCTCTCTCTCTCTGTGTGTGTGTGTGTGTGTGTGTGTGTGGATTATCTCTATTTACCTAACTTACTTGACTTCATAAAAGTTGCAAATGAATAACAGCTTTGAATCTACTGCTGCTTTTATTCAAGAATGAAAAGATAAAGTAGGGGGGAGTGAACACGAAGGTCACTTTTTCATTTTTTTAAAACGGCGAAGATCACTTATTATTAATTTTTTTTTTTGTGTTAAACGGATGTCCGGGCCAGTTTGCTCGCACCTCGATTAATTCCAGGGCCCTGGAGGTAACAACCGGGCATAACCCCCAATGGCCCCAAGAGTTTGTTGGCTAGGGGTGTCGAACCTGAGACCTTAGATGAGAGTAAACCCTTGGGACTACTTTGCCAACCTTATTCATGACATAAGCGAAGTAAATAATATTGATACTACAACTAGTAATCACACTCCATAGCACTGTTGCAAAAACCTAGTCATTTGATAGCATGGTACTTAATCCTCTATGCATAGTTTTTGAGGCCTTTATGTGGTATTCCTTTTTAATAAATGAAGCAAATTCCAACTTCTCAAAGTTGAATGCCTGGTAGACAAGAACTCCAATTCACAATCTCAGCATATGAAAATGCATGTTGGCTATCCCTCTACCGTTGAATATACTGTCGTTCATCGCAGTTTCCGGCAATATTTGTATCATTTTATGGACTGAGCAAATGAGAGAGGAACATTTTATGGACAATCTGACTTCTACTGTGAGGTTTTTATTAATCCATCAAAATGTGTTCTCTTCTTTTGACCATTTTCCCTGTGGCTTTGGGCAGTTTTGATCTTTGTGGGACGACTGCAAGTGTGAAAGTGAGAACAAGGTTTGATCTTATTTTTTCAACTTTTATAGTGTCATTCCTTTAACTATCTGCTCCACTTCAGCAATTGGATGCTCAGTTGAACTGTTATTTAGTAACTAAAAGTAAATGTTAAGGTTATCTCCAATAGCATACTCAAAACCAAAATATTGTTAAAGTTAGCAATGTGTGGCCCAAAAAGTACTCACAATGAAATACTCAAAATTAGCAACCTTTTAACCAGTACTCAAATTTTGGCCTTTGCATACTCAAAATTACCAATCTTTTCACAATACCCAAATTTAATGGACCATACATCTTCTCAATTAAATACACCCATCATTACACAAAAACCTTCTCTCTATTTTCTCTCTCTTCAACAATGTTTTCAAAAAATTATTGAATTTTTTTTCAAAACCTTTTCTTTAAAAAAAATACTCTTGGTTTTTAAAACTGAATTGTTTTTAAAAAAAAAAACTATTTATTCAAGAACTTTTTTTTTTGAAAATTGTTTGTTTTTTAAAACTGATGATTTTTTATTTTTTTTTAAAATGGTTTTTTCAAAAACTGTTTATTTTTTTTCAAAACTTTCTTCTTTTTTTGGGAAAAAAACAGCTGTTTTCAAAAAGTATTGAAAAGAAAAACAGTTTTGACTGAAAAAGCAGTTTTTTAAATAATTGAGTTTCTTTTATAGTTTGAAAAGGTAATATAGAACTCAATTTTGATTATGTCATTGTGGACCTCTACATTGTTAACTTTAATCGTCATTTAAATGAATAGTCAAAAGGTGACGTGACAACTTTTGATTATTCAATTTTGAAAATACCATTGGTGATACCCTAAGTAGACTGATTCTCTCTCTCTCTCTCTCTCTCTCTCATCTCGGGGACCTGTAGTAAGCAATCCTAACCGTTGATCTCCACAATCGATGGTTCAGATTCTCTTAAGCACTGGTACCGGTAAGAGTATACAAACATATATGAACCATTGATTGCTGAAATGGACTGCTCGGATGCTCCTAACACGCCTGTAGTGAGTAACGCCCGTAGCGAGCAAACTCACTGCAGGCCCTGACTGTATTATCTCCTCTCTATATTATACCTAACTTCGTAGACTGCATTAAAGTTCCGCCCAGATGGTCCCTCATCGATACTTTTTTCACCTGTTATCACCATGTTGACATCAACTGCAGCTTTTATGTAACAAAGAAAAGCATAAACTAGGGGAATGGACATCGAATTCCTTATTCATAATACTACTAGTATTAAGCTTGTTACATCCAACAAATATTAATGATACTCCACAGCAGTAAGCTGTGGCTTCTATTAGTACCCAACAACTTGCTTTTTTCCTCCCACAAAATCTACATCAAAATCCATCTTCTCTCTTTACATTGACTCTAAATTAAGCTGTTGCAATGGGACCCAGGGTGACATTAGTTTCGATGGCTTTCATGGCTTCAAATCTTGGCTCCTTGGCTTGGAACTTCAGCCCTGCATACAGTTTCATGTAGTCATCGAACACGAATTTCGGGTATATTTCCTTTCCTTCCTCTGCTTCTTTCTCCAACAGAGCTGGTGCGGGATAGATCACAGCGTCACTCCCTGGGTTGTAAAATGATGCTATTGACATCCGGTTTCCATCCGTTTGGGCGATGACGCGGTGAAGGATACTCTTGTATTTCCCGTTGGTGATCACCTGCATGTGTTTAAAATACTTGCGATAAATATCTTCGTAGGTAAAGAATTATTGACCAGTAGAGATCAAGGTTTTACATGTCGGTAAGATGCAGAGTGCCATTTTTGGCCCCAATGTATCATTAGAGGAATTGTTCAGTGCCGAGCGGGCATGGCTGACGTGGTATCCACTTGCGCACATCCCGCCGTCCAAAAATACAACGGACGGCCCAGATTGAAACGCACTTTTCCTTTTCTTTCTTCATTTTTTAAAAATTCATCCGGCACTTTCAATCCGGGCCGTTGCATTTTTTGACGGCCGGATGTGCGCAAGCGGACACCACGTGTTACCGCTCGGCATTGAAATTTTTTTCCCTGGTCTGCTGATGGGAATGAAAATCACTTGTGGATATGCGTCAATTTTGGCTCTTTTTACATGGGAGACAATTCATCATAGATAACTCTTTCCGTACCTCGAGTTGGTCACCAAGGTTGATGACAATGGAATGGCGCATCGGAGGAACGTCGATCCACTGCCCGTCCTTGAGGAGTTGCAAGCCGCTGACCTTATCGTCTTGGAAGAGCAAGATGATGCCTCCGGCATCGGTGTGGGCTCGCAGCCCTTTGATCAGATCTGGCTTGGGACACGGTGGGTAGTTGCTAACCTTGGTTCCAAAGTTAGGGCCCTTTGTTCCATTAAAGGCCTTCTTTAGGTAGCCTTTCTCTAGTCCCAGATTCTCACATAGCAAGTCTAGGAGATCCTCTGCTAGTTTCTCCAATCTTTTTGCGAATTCCTTCATCACATTCCTGCTCAATTCACACACATAAGTAAATCAAGACTAAAGCTGAGAGAGGGGAAGAGAGCAATTTTGCTAAGTTGGACTTGGCCCTTATCTATGGTTTTATGAGTACTTTGGATTGTCTAGGAGTTTTCATGGGGAATTGGTACTGTGTCATCCTTAATATCTCCAATAATAGGAGTACTACAAGTTCTTCCAAAAATCCACGGAAAGTACCCTCGCTCTGCTTTGCCCTTATTCAAATTTTTTCAGCATGTGTGACAAACTTTTACGTTAATTCAGAAAAGCACAAAAATATGACCGAAACTTGAATAAAGAGTACCCTAAAAGTGCAAAAAGTACAAAATAAAATCACACAAATACGTTAAGCGGAATGAGGCCGTAGAATGAATAGAGTTGTGAGCAAATACAGTTATTTTGGATAAATTTATGGGTTTTTTGGATTTTCTGTTGGACATGTGATTTGTGTAGTGTACCTATATTCATCTTCAAGGTCGGGTACTTCAGAAATGTTGGACTGAGGGAGGTGGCGCAGGTGGAAGGTGCTCTCCCAATCCATGTCAGTGACCTCAGCTTGGACACCTTCTAGAGCCTTGTCTGCCACTAGATCCTTGAACCTCTGTTCCATGCACTTCTTGTAGTGCTCCTTTGTCAGTCTCTCCACCGTGTCCATAAAATCATGGGGTATCCCATGGTTCATCAACTGTACATACAATACATGCACACAATAAGATTAATGAAACGAAGGAAACTAAGGTCTCATATTCGATTTCCCTTGCCAGTAAACTCTTGGGTCCATTGAGAGTTATTTTCCGGTTGTTACTTTCAGTGTCCCGGAATTAGTCGAGATGCGCGCAAGCTGACCCGAACATCCGGTTATATATGTATAAATATATATAAAAAAAAAAAAAAGAATGAAGGAAACTTGTAGCTTATAGAAGCTAATACCTCAAAGAATCCCCAGTTCTCACAAGCATCTTTGATGAGTTCCATTGTGGCTCCCCTTTCTTCACCATTTAGTTTCTCCATGTTGATCACTGGGAAGGAGTACTCCATTTTTTTCTGTAAATATAAACTCCTCTCTCTGTATGCTGTTAGTGTTTTTTTTAGCCCGCTTATGAGTGAGAATGGAGGAGTTTGTGGTGCAATTTATAGGGGTTTGATGGAGTGGTAGATTATAGCGAAGGGGGAAAATAATGGGTTATGTGGTGGAAAGTTGGTGAGGAGATAGGATAGAAATTAAAGTGGTCAATTTACAGTGTATTAGGACCCACCCATGGCTAATGTCATTTTGCCTTGTTGAAAATAATGTATGTCTTCCATTATGGTGAGAGGACCCCACTGTGGTGGCTGGAAGGTCTCTTCTTCTCATTCTTGACCACAACTTTGTCGCTGCTATAATGATATTTTATTTGCATTGGATGTGCCCATTTTGACAGGTAACTGATTTTGACATTTTTAGTTTTTGGTAAAAACTTTTAAATATTTGGTTCTTAGTGTTTAAAATGTACATAAAATGAAACAAATATTAGAGCGTGTTTGAATGCAAAAATCATTTTCCATTTTGAAATTGTTGTATCGCTTTTGAGTGTGATACGTGGGAAGTTGCTTTGTGGTTTCATATCCCGAAAAGCTAGACACGGGTGCCCACGATTTGGATCGTTGAAGTTTCTTTGGAGACATCGAATGCTTGACGAGCACATTTTACGTGGATGATTTTTACGTTTCCCTTTCAGCTTATGTAGTTTGTATTTTTGTTGTTCTTGTGCATGTTAATTTATGATATGATGCTTTTGATATTCACATATAAATAGTACTGTAATGTTGTAGTAGATTCATAGGATAAACACAAATAAAATAGCATGGTTGTAGACACCCTTGTTCAAAATATCCATATTTTTCGAACTTACCCAGATTTATTACAAATGATGTGGGTGCCCTCAATGGTGAAAAAGGGTGTAAAAATTAATTGGCTTTACGGAGATTTGGGGTTGCTGCTGTGCAGCCCCATGCACAGCAGGTGTTGTGCATCATCTGGGCTGTCCGTTGTTCGGATGGATGACCCATATTTCATCTTACATGCACAACAACGAATGGTTCAGATGCAAAGACGCTGAGGTGAAATCTGGGCCGTCCATCCGAGCAATAGACGATCCGGGCCCGGATGGTGCACAGCAGCAACCCTTGTCCGCTTTACGGAGTACTCTTGTTTTTTTACCCCGTGTCTTTAATTGCGACAATTGATAATGTTTCGCTTGTTCTTTCGCTTGGATTTAATTGTTGTGTCAACCATTGTAGGCACCCAGTTCAGAATATCGGTGTTTTCCAAGCTCGATCGATCCCGGATGTATTTCCAATGGTGGCACGGGTGCCCACAATGGCGAAAAAGAGAGGAAAAATTAATCGGCTTTATGGAGTAAACTTGTTTTTAACCCCTTGTCTTAATTCTGACGTTGGTTAATACTACTAATGTTTTGTTTCGTTCTTTAACTTGTGACTGACTTGTTTTTTTGTTGATAACTAGATGTCCGGACCAGCCGACCAGCTTGTGCGTACCTCGACTAACTCCGAAGTCCTAGAGGTAATGACCGGATATAACCCCTAACAACTTACACTTGTTAGGTCAACCATGATTACTAAATACTACTCCCTCCATCCCTTTTTAAGTGATTCATATGGGAATACGTGCAATTTCAAACCCCTAAAAATATATTTCTCTATATAATTTTTTAATTTTTTTATACCATATTAAAGTACTCATTTGGTGTAAAAAAAATTTAAAAATATTCTACGGAAGTGCCTCTTTTAACGTCCCAAAAAATACACGTTTTTCAAGTGGATCACTTAAAAAGGGACGGAGGGAGTACTGTAGTAGTAAGTAGGAAACTTGTTATGGATAGTATTCCTTATCCTTAAAACTTTTTTTCTATTCACATGCTATAAACATGTACAGACTTGTTTAACGTAGCGTGACAAATACAGATGGGTATTGGATTCGTAATTTTTTTTTTTTTTTTTAATTATAGGATTCCTAGCTAGTTGGAGCATCTTTTGTGTAAATAATTTGACATTAGAAGCACGGTTTTTATTATTTTAATTCTTGACCGACTAAATTAGGCAAGTGTATCCGATTCCTTACCTGTATGCTGTTGGAAGATTTCATGGGATTGTGTGCTTGTTTCTCAGTGAGATTTTTCTTCTGCACGACTCCTCATGATAATTGGTTAATCTGAGATTTGTTAGAAGAATCAAATGTCAAATCCGCGATGTCACTACGGGTACCCCAAATCCATCTGGGATACGGGAATTTTTATTTCGTCTCTTAGGGTGAGTTTTCACTACGGTATTTTCGGTATTCTTGAATTACAAGTTGTTAAATTAGTTGATGTATGTGAGGAGATTGATTTGTGGGAGAATACCGAAAATATCTCATTGGAAACCCGACCTTATTCCTCCTTTTTCTTTTATTATTGCGAGAGCATAGTTTAACTTCCTAACTTTGTCAAGGAATAATTGAATGCGACAGTGATAGCATCTTAGAGCATCACCAATGGAATAATCAAAACATCTAAATAACTAAAGTTAACAATGTTTGTTCAAAAATTGGCTCACATTGGCATAATCAAAGATAACAACCTTTTAGCCAATAACCAAATTTTGGCATTTGGATAATCAAAAGTAACAACATTTTCTCAATAACCAAAACTCAATAACTAAATTTTGGGGACCGCACCCTATTTATATGTCTTTTTTGGTATAATGAATTCAAAAGAAACAACATTCTCCCTCCATTTTTCAAATACTTACTTCAAAACTCAATTTTTTTGCACTCTCTCTAAAAAAATTTGAAATTATCAATAATAAAAAAAATTGAAAATATGTTCAAGATTGGTCTCATTTTAAAGGTATTGTAAATATCTTTTAAATACTACTAATATTATAAAAAATATATATACAAATTTAAAGTTGTGCCCATTTTATGAATAAAAATAGAGTGAATAGTATTTTTTTTATTAAGGACACAAAATACCATTGTGACACTCCACATTGTTAACTTTATAAATGTCTTGTATGGATAATCAAAATCTGATGTGACAACTTTTGATTATCCAGTTTTAGTTATACCACTGATGATGCTCTTATGCGGTACTATTATCAGTTAATGGAAGAATATTTTGAACTGAATGGGAAGATCCTCTCATGATGATTTTCATGTACACTGAGCACCAGTTGATTTGACGATCCGAACAGTTCATTTTGTGAGTCTCGATACGTTTAAAATCCATGCAAAAAACATCAAATTCATCTAGCAACGGTGTCTAGTTGAGGCTTGATGGTGTTATAATATTTTTTGCAGTTCAAAAAAAAAAAAATCTAGCAACGGTGTCTAGTTGAACAAATCAAATTGTCAAGAGAAAAAAAACAGTTTCTCTTATTTTTTTATTTCTCTTCATCAATTAAGTTTTTATCGATTTCTAATCGACTTGATTTTTTGCATGGTTGTTTAACGCATTGAGACCTAATAAATGAATTACGAAATAGGACCGTAATGAGTCCCATTTTGCATCACATGATAGAATTTCGACTCGAATAAACTATCCATCTCCAAGTAGCTCAACCATACAATCTCCAAGTGAAATTTCGAGTAAAAATTTGTTCACCCTCACCAAAAGAGGGTGAACAAAACTTTCACCCTAATTGGTTGAAATGGTGTGGCAAACTTTATGCTCCTATTTTAATTGACCCACAATTCGAAGGCAGTTGGACGTTTGGAAAAGGAAAGGTAAATAATTTTTGAACATGCAATTTTGTTTTGAAATACGAATTCAATTTGCCTTCTTTTGCTCTGTAGACTGACCAGGAAATTGAGGTGATCATTTCATATGAAAAATATGTTCCGAAATTCATTTTTGTGTGGTTCACTACTTTTTCCTCGAATCTGCCATGGTGAAGAAATGACAAACTGAAATTGCCAAGACTTCATACTTTTTGAAGGTTCGTTGGATTGACCATTTGACCTATCACATAATTTCATTTACATATTTTCTTTTTTTATTCACTTAAATCCCATACTATCTTTGTCGAGTTTCTAAAAAAATTCTCCTAACGTATTTGTTTTACATAAAGACACGTTATGTATATATACTTTGTAACAAATTTTACGTTTTAAGTTCATTCATTTATAGTATTATTATTGTTTACGATACGTACGTATAAATTTTAAAAACATGTTTAATGGTGCTCCCATGGATCTAAATTTTAGACTACATTATTGATGAATCACATGCCTTCTTTGTTACTCAAAGTATTTTAGAGAAAGGTAGTGTAAGCATGATGATATTGCTTACCTTTTTTCTTTTCTTTTTTCGCCTTTTCAATCTTTTCGTTTCTGGTCTTGACATGCTTTTTTGAGTTTATAATTGAGTTCCTTTTGTAGTCCAATTCTGGGTCAATAATCTTAAGAGGATTTTGTTAGAGTGTTTCATGACACTTGTTCATGTGTTCTTTTCAGAATCGGCCTTGACTTTTTGGTGTCATAAAGCGAATATTAAAGGTGAAAGCTTTTTTTTATTAGGACCATTGTAAAAGTTACCAAAGTAAAAAGGGCTCCTAAAATTCGTAAAAATTTTAAGAGCTTGAAGAGGGTCCAATATTACAAGCTTTAGCTAATAAAGTGGGATGGAGAGAGTACTTGGGCAAACAAAGAAATGCTTAGCACAAAAACAGAGGAAGCCAAGTAGAATATAAAGTAATTTTATATATAGTTAATAGTTTCAGATACGTTTGTTAATTTTTATCGGTATGAGAATACGTTTATACTTTTACAGGTAGGAGTACTTATGCAAATCTGAACAATCGAGTGCAGAGATGGACGTTGGATTGGAGGCATTTTAGTCATTTAGTGGGCCGCCCTGGGAACTTTGCCGTGAGTGGTGCACAGCAAAGGCTGCTGCCCACCAAAACTACATCGTTTTGGTGCTTGGGAAAGGGTTCCCCTTTTGTTTGCTAAGTCCTCGTTTGGCTGGCTCCTGTTTCAGATTAAAATGTTTTTTACGAGTTCCTGCGAAAAAGTTAGTATCGGTAATTGGTAAAGGTTTTTTTTAGAATTCGTAGGGCAAAATGCTAGTACTAATTTAGGACACACTATACTCCTTGGACTAGGGGAGGGTTCAAAGCCCACCGACTTCATCCTCTTTCTCCTAAATTAGTAAATTAGTACTAGTAGAATAGGAGTTGTTTTGTTAAAAATAAATAAAAATTCAAATGTTGGGACCATCCAACCCCTACGTTGCTCCACATTGACTATAGGGACATACCGTGTCCACGAGTACTATGGCTCAAATGTTGGACCTTTTTTTTTTTGAACTGAAATGTTGGACTTGTCATCCTAATTTTCCTCCTTTTTTCCCATTAATTACCATATTGGTGTAGAAACAATTTCCCACTCGTGCTTTTATTTCTTGTCCATATTGGTGATGTTGCAAGTGGGAATGTTTAGGGAACCGGAGATTCTGTCGTGCCTGAGTGCCTAGCTCAATGCATGTTAAGTTGTTGTGCTTGGTAAACGGGCATCTTCTGCGATTTGAATTGTTCACTTCGTAGAGATTGTCGCAAAAAATAATCATGTAGAATATTAAGTTGATGGGATATTGAAAATCCATTGAATGAATTACATTATTGGGCTTGATGTTTTTGAACATCAACGATAGAAACTAGGATGACAAGCCCAACAATGGCAAGATATTACTAAGCACGTGAGTGTTCAATGAATGCTTTCCCAAAAGTAAAAGAATCATAGGATAAAGTTGGAGAATATCATTTTAATTAGGTAGAAATCAATGGAGATGCAAGACTCCTAAAAAATTTTGTGTTTTTTTGCAGGACACGTTTTGAGAGAAAACTAATTTTAGTGGAAAAATTAGAGATGTGGGTCTCATAACTTTCCTACTAACTGATTACATTAAATGTACCGAAAAGTTAAAAGATTTTCGTACTTTCTTTTCATTTCCCTGAAACTAAACGAACATTGACTTTTTTGAATTTTTTTATCATTTTATATGAACTTTTTCTGACTTTGGGCTATATTTTTATATTTTTAAAATTTTCTCGTCGAGATGAATAATATGTAGTACTAAAAATTAAGAGAAAATGACCAAAAAAAAAAACTATATCAAAAACTTGGGCCAAACTCAACCTAACCAAAATTAGAAGAGTCAAAGTCAATAGTCATGCTTTTCAACAAAAAAAAAAGGTCGATAGTCATGGCTCCACCGCGAAAAGTGGAAAAATACTCCAAAGAAGAGTCAGTTAAGGAGAATTTCTTAGTGGTCAAAGTAAATACTGGTATTAACCTTACCCAACTAGGGTTGTCTCCACTTGCCAGGGATTTGCTCCCACCCCGGGGAGGCCAATGGAGGTGAAAATCCATATGGATAGACTCACGGGTGTGTCCAGCGGTCTCCCTCCCTCCTAACTGCTTTTCACTGGTTTTCGTGAGTGTCAGTTCTTTATAGTCGGCCCTAGGTGAATTAGTCTCAGCCCGTCTAAGTGTACGGACACCCCCTATGATAGTAATCCTATAAGAGCATGAGCAGCAGGTTCGGTAAATCCCATTTGGTAGCTACTTTAGCTATGAAAAACGGGAATCTTGCCTGCAGCAGTCTCAGTATTGGGGTAGGTAAAGTTCCTACCACTACAATGCTTCGGTATTAATACCGTGGTACTATTCCTGAGCTACCCATTTTTTTATATTTTACTTTCCGTCCTTTCCTCTCTCTCTCTCACTATCTTTTCTCTCTCTCTCTCCCCTCTTTTATAGTATATTTTAATAGAGAAAATGTATAATAGATAGAATTGTTGGAGTATTGATAGAGATATGTGTAGGTAAAATGAAAATAATACATTGTTCACTAGTATTTTTAGAGAAGTGCTGTTGCAGTTGCTCTAAAACAAAAAGGTAAAATAGTAGAAGTAAAAGTAAATTTCCTAATGATTGTTGAAATTGACCTGTAAATGCAGTCGAACTAATTTCCAATTATTGCAGTTGACCAGTTAATGCGGTACAATGACCTCCGGTCCAACTTGTTCACCACCATAGTCTCAGTTTGAGAGGAGAACTTGTGATTTGCGAATGGAAAATGCTAATTACTCCCTTCGTTCCTAAATAAGTGTCCATGACGAAAAATCGTGCCATTTTTCAAATCAAAAAATTAAGTGCGTCTAAGTATCATTTTTTGAATTTTTTCGCACCAAATTAAAGTACAAGATGAATACTTTAATTCGGTGCGAAAAAATTCAAAAAATGATACACAGAAACACTTAATTTTTTAATTTGAAAAAAGGTAAGAGAGAGAGTATGAGACTCTTATTTAGGAACGAAGGTAGTACAATTCAATGAGCAGCTGTCAATAAAACAGAAAATACCAAAAAACAAATTTTTTTTATGTGTTATACTCCATCCGTCCGGATTTGTTGGTCCACAGACATACTTTTTCAAGTCCGAAAATGTTTGTCCATTTCCAAAAGTTAAAGAGTAAAGTATGAAAAAAGTACACAAAAGTAGTGGAAAAAAAATTAGAATTCCTAAAACGAAGCAACAAATCCGGACAGAGGGAGTAGTACCTAGAAAAGTGTTTAAAGTGCCTTGAATAATATTAGAAGTGCATCAAAAACAGTGTTTTTTCTTACCTTATTTACAGTTTAGTGTTCTGTAAATAGCATAAGCATTTTACTTTGCCTTCTGTCAAGGAAGGTAGTTGGGAGCTTGATGGGTTGTGCACTTGTGCGGCTGTGCCGTTCGTTTGCCTCTACCCAATCAAATTTGTGTAATCGATGAACCATACAAAATAAACAATTTTTAAAGATAATCATAGACCCCGAAATGGAACCCAACTGAAGGACATAGCATGGTCTCCAGGTCCACTAAGGTAATTGCTTTAATACTCTTGTAAATCAAAGAGCCAAGCCCAAGTTCATTTAAATTTCCTACATAAATTTTAGGGAAAACATTAAAAAAACTTCCAAACTTTGACCATAATACCTTATAGGCCTGCAAATTTATTGAAATGTTAATTAGACCTCCAAACTTCACACATTTACTTCATTTACACCCACACCGTTTGGTTCCGTCCATTCACTAACGGAAAATGCTAATTTGACGCCTTGGCACTCGTTTTGGAGGGAAATTGAACCACGTGAGAGTCACCTGGCAATAGAATACATATATACCAGTTGGAAAACATTCTCGTTGAATCCCGATTTCCCCATTTCCCCATTTTCACTCCTCGAAGCCTGAAATCTTTCGTAATCTTCTCATTCCAATCCCAAGATTTTGTTTTTTTTACCTTCATCGATCGAAAAGAAGACGAAAATGGGTTGGATGATGCAAGAATCTGGTTGTGATACCCTGCATATGGTAGGTACTTTGCACTACATCAATTAGGGTTTTTGAATGGGGTTTTTGTTGGACTTAGTGGAATATTATTGTTTAAACTTACAACACCATTGGCCATTCACTTGAAAATTTACACCACCACAAAAAAAAAGATTAAACTTACTCATAACCAATACATAGTTAAACATCACCACAAACCATTACCCACCACAAAATATAGTCCCAGAAGTCCTAAAACCTACATTGTCTAGAACAAGACAATGGCAAAGGCAACCTAAGTCATTGCCAAGGCAACCCATAGCTTCTTCTCCATGGCCTTCAGCCTTGGGATCTCAGCCTCCATTTTCATTTCCCTCCTAAGCAACCTTGGAATTATTTAGACAGACCTCTCACACATGGGTGCATCAAACCACCCAAAGTCTTTGCATGCAACATTGGGCTAGGAGACAAACCTTCTCATGCAGGATTTGTCATCCATGAAGTTGAAGTTGTCACCTGCCTTTGTCATTTTTCATATGGGAGAGAGAGATAAGATGGAAGTAGGGATTTTCAGTGAAGAACCAGGGAGTGAAGATAGGATTTTGGTATGTAATAGGTGTGTATTTAGAGAGAAAATGAAGGAGGGTGTGAAAAGGAGGGAGAAGACCCACTGACAAGTTCGACTTCTCTAAAAAAATGAGTGCCAATGCACCAGGTCAGCATTTCCCGTAAGTGAATGGACGGAACCAAACGGCGTGTGTGTAATTGAAGTAAATGTGCAAAGTTTGGAGGTTTAATTAACATTTCATAAAGTTTGGAGGCCTATGGACATTGCGGTCAAAGTTTGGAGGCTTTTTTGAAATTTTCCCTTAAATTTTATTCTCCCTAGCTATCATTATTTACATATCATATAATTCCTCTGTATCACTCTGTTCTCTGTTTGACTCTAATTCCAAACTTTGGAAACAAATTTTCTTGGCTTCAATCAACATTTTCTGTCTTGGTGAACAAAATACTGCCTTAAAATTCCACAAATTGGACCCAAAAAAAATTACTGTAGGTCTTAGAATGCATTGAATCAGTGTAATTTCTTGCCTTTGATTCCTTGTGTACGATCATGATAATCACATTCTTTGGTCGGGCGAGGTTCATTTGGTGAAGGTTCAAACTCAACCCAACTTTTTTTTTCTTTCCCCATCTCGGATATACTCCTAGATTAGGATTTTCTTCAATCACAAAACAAAAGAGTTTCAACAAGGGCCATTGGATTTGGAGGAGGTCTGTAAGTCCGAGCTGATGGAAAAACATCAGACTATTGTTGTAATTTACTAGTAACGTTGAACACACCATTGCTAACCTTTTACCCTGACGTAAACATAAATACTTTTATAATTCATTGACTTGACGTATGACAATTACTCATGGGATGATTTTTCTCTTTTTGGAATGTTAAAATGTGTTTACTTTTTCAAAAAGAATGTTAAATGTGGTGCATAAAATTAAAACCCCGTCTATCACGCAGCAAGGGGACCACGGCTCCATTTATTTGATCTTTCTCTACAAGTAATTTGACCAACCACGACAAAAAACGAGTCAAATTTTGGAAAATTTATGGGTAGGTCTAGAAAGATGAGCACCTCCACTTGATTTTTCTCTATTTATTTGTGGACAACAATTTTGGATTCCCCTTTTAGAAGTCTTTGTAATCGTATTTAGATTTTAGATTTCCTTTTTCTATCGTGGGCTGTGGGCAGAGGTGTCACGGTCCTCATTCATATGTATATCTCACCACAATTTCACCACATGTGTCATGGATACGGACACAGATATTTGCATGACTTTGGACCGAGACTTATTGGTTTGCGATTTCCTGGTAATTATAGTTGGTGAATGCAAAGTTTTTAGCATTTTGTGGCTCTTTTGCTTTCTATATTAGTGGTCGGAGAGGGGCACTGGACTCAAATTTGGGTAAATGAGCGAAGTAACACTTCAGTGATCAGCTTGCGGTTCTGTATTATTGTGATATTGTCTTGATGCGTTTTGTGGCCCTTACACACTACATAGTCGACATTCGTTATTAGAATCTTTATAGCTAAACACATTTTAAATGTTGCATAATACTAGTAAAAATACCCACTTTTTAAATTGCGAGAAGAAGATTAAAACTCAGTTCATATTTTATTCAAAAGCAATTTTCCATAGAATAGAAAAATATAGTACAATCTTGACAAAACCTTGATCGGTTTTTGAAGTTTCAAGTACTCCCTCTCTATCCCTTTTTAAAAGTCCACTTCGTAAATTCAACTTATTAACGCGACATCATCATTGCACTTTACCCATTAACTATTCAAAATAACAAAATGATCTACTTGCGAAATAGATAAAAGAAAAAAAGAAGGATCCCCCCTCTTCTTCTTCTTTTCGAGAAATCATAAACTAATCATAGATAGCGAATAATCAGTACAACCAAATACATACAAACCCATACAACGACCAACACAACACAACCCGTCAAAACAAAACAAAGACCTAACAAAACCGAACAACCAAACAAGGCCAATCGAAACATCTCCACAAATCCCAAAAGAAAACACAATCATGCCCTCAACTGAATCAATGGAAGCGCGTGTATCCTTTTCTCCTCCCTCTCTCTAGAGCGAATGACCAGTCTTTGGTAGAAACTAGAAAGTACATGCTCATGGCAAAATTTTGTACTGCTGCTAGCCATGCTCCAACCCCTCTCCCAGTGCCGGCCCAAGATTTTTGGTGGCCGAAAACAAACTTCTTATTTGGGGCCCTCAATATATTCTTGAATGCGAAACTTGTGCACTAAATCTTTAATCTTTGAAGAAAATTTTATTTTGTGTAGGAATTTTAACACATTGGGGGGCCTATTTTTTAAAAATAAAATTCGGGGGCCAAACGCGATCGCTTCCTCGGCTTGCCCTCTAAGCTAGCTCTGCCCTCTCCCGTACTTTTTATACACATCCACCACCAAATATTTTTCTTTTGATATTAATGTTGACACAGGAAAATTCTGCATCTACGAAAACTCTGATTTCATATCCTCCAGTATAAAATCTTGGTACCATGTGGTCTCAAAACATACACAACTGCAGTAGATGAACAAGAAAAACGTTCACATCCGGACGGATGGAATTTGTCCCTTATCAATTACTCCTTATCACCTCAAAAACAAGTACAGTATATGAGTTTGGACGGCCTCTCCACTCATTATCAATTGGTTTTGAGCCGGATGTTTTAGCATGGTATCAGAGCTAGGTTTTCGGAGGATTTTATACAAGACTCTCTAAATTAGTTCCCCGTTGTTTGTGTCATAAGTGCACCATGTTTCGTTATGATCCCAATGTTGTGGATCCATTATTTACCTCCAGGGGCCGCACGTGCAGGAGAGTGTTGAAATTTGTCCCACATCGGTTAATTATCAACGCGAAAACTAGTATATGAGCTAGGACGGCGTCTCCACTTATTTCCAATTGACTTTGAGTTGGATATAAAGTTTCCACATGGTAACAGAGCTAAGTTTTCGGAGGCTTTCCCCTTTTGTTTGTGCCATTGTTCCACTTTGTTTCGTTGTGATTCGTATGTTATGGATCCTTTGTTGACCTCTCCAAATGTGAGTCAGGGGTCGCACGTGCGGGGATATTGGAATTTGTCCCATATCGGTTAATTATCACCTCAAAAACTAGTGTATGAGCTTGGGCGGCCTCTCCATTCATTGCTAATTGGTTTTGAGTTGAACTACTCATACACTTGACAAAGCAAAAGCAAAAAAAGTGCGACAAAGCTCAAGTATAACTGTATAACCCAATGACTAACTCAATTGTATGAAGATTTTAAGCATGGTACAGGCAACTACAAGAATTTTCCTTTTGTTCCGAAACAATACAACAAAATTTACCCAATTAATGATAACCTGTACTAAAACAATTTTGTCTGTTCCTTATTTGCTCCTCTATGCCACAAACGTTTTCCAGCATTTACCAGCGAAACCAAGGTTGATTCCTATTTATCTACCAAAACTGCGGGTGCAAGCAGAAGTTGCAACTCAGGTCCTCAAATGATGCATGCAGACTGATGCAAGAAAAACAAGCCGCGAGAAGAATTCTGGAATATCTAACGGCTGAAAGGTCGGCCCTAATTCTGGCTCTTCAGCATTCTCTGAAACTACAATGTTGATTCCACACCTTGAGCAAAGCAAGCCAAGTGGAAAACAATAAGTATACAAGAATGCAAACAGGGAACCAATTCCCACTAAATGGTGTAAAAACCGACCCTTCACGTGGATGAACAACAATTAAGCAAACATTGGGAAAAGTAGACATTCAATTTTCTAGTAAGAGCTTTCTTATTTAGGACATGACTTCACACTCAATCAGCATTTGTAGATTCTCCAAAAATCCGCTCAACAAAACTGCTGAGAGAGCAAGTATATATATAAAATGGGAGACTGGGGACTGAAGTCAATATAACTCTAAGATGCAACAATGTGTTGCGATAGACGTAGATGGCCAGAACTATGGCTGAACGCCAATATGCTATTATTTCCCATATCAAATGTAAATACAGGATTAAACCAAAGTCTCTAAATGAAAATCCACCGATGGAACCAAGTGGCAATGTGTGGAGACTGGAGAGGCCGCCCAGTATATTTCAATTTTTGGATGGCTAATCCCTGTTTTAGGGATATTCTCAAGAATTCTTTGTGGA
Organism: Gaultheria prostrata; assembly: GCA_036023075.1. Classification (NCBI taxonomy): domain Eukaryota; kingdom Viridiplantae; phylum Streptophyta; class Magnoliopsida; order Ericales; family Ericaceae; genus Gaultheria; species Gaultheria prostrata. The sequence continues at coordinate 23,505 of JAXBDA010001746.1, read as the reverse complement.
TCAAATGGGAGCACATCTCATTAAATGGCAGAATTTATGGCATATGGCTCTACCCTCTGATTCCTCATGGACAATTCGCAAGATTTTCCAACTTAGAACATATGTAAGCCTCTCATTGTGTATAAAATAGGTAATGGTGCATCTACTTTTACATGGTTGGAAAATTGGCATCCATTGGGGCCATTACATGCAAGGTATGATGAAAGGGTTTGCTCTAATATTGGTTGATCTCTTCATGCTAAAGTATCTTCTATTATTCAAAATGGTATTGGAAGTGGCCTAGAGGAAGAAGTACAGTCATGCAGCAGATGTCGTGGTGTAATAAACATATGCCGAGGTGGGCTTTCATTCTTTGGTTGGCTATGCAGGATAAGCTAAACACTCTGGACAGGCTATGGGGAGTGGTTAATGATGCTAACTATGTTCTGTGTAGCAATGGTAACATTGAGGACCATAATTATTTGTTTTTTGACTGCACTTATTCCACAGCTGTTTGGTTGGATATTCTGATGAAGAATCATGTGACTAGGGTCTAGGGCTCCTCTGGTATGGGATGATGAAAAGAGTTGGTTTGTTCTGCACTCCATTGGTAAGAGCTTTAGAAAAGCTGTCCTTATACTATCTCTATCTGCTGCTCTGCTGTTTATTATATCTGGTGTAACAGGAACAGGAGAATATTTCAGCAGAAGGCTTTGGATTCTTGTTCTCATGGAGCCAGAATTTGTAATGACGTGAGAGATGCTACGTTGGCTTGGAGGAGGATTAAGTCTAGTCAAGAGAATCTAGATATATGTAGGTCCTTGAATGTGCCTTCTAGTGTTCTTGAAGCTGTGCCTCTGTAGTTTGTGCTCTGTTTGGATTTTTGTTTCTGTTTTGGCTTCATCATGGCCTGAGCTGTCCAGTTTTTTGTTCTTTCGTGTCTCTTTGTTAGCCTCGTGAGGTTTGTTTTGTGTTGTCAACTGTCAAGTCTATTTCTGGACTTGTGGTTGTATTCCTTGTCGAGGCTTTTAATGGAAAGTACTTCTTACCGAAAAAAAAGCAGCTCTAACAGAATTAAATGCAGATCAAATGAGTACATGAATATCTTTGATTACTTACAATTTTATGTGATGCTAGAAGAACAGTCTGTGCCAATGAAAGAATAAGCTTTGCCGGGGTACCTGAAAATAAACCACATTCTCTTTTGATCTTGTCTCAAACATCAAGTAAAAAGGGCTTTGTATCGGTCAGCGAATGTAATCATAAAAACTTCAGAATAAGAGTTCACTTTGCATAATCAATTAGGAGCACATCAATAGATATGGCAGGTATAATAGCTTTTGTTACGTAACTACCACTAAAGCCACAAAAAGCTAACTACAGCCTCTAATTGTCGCATGTCTTTTCAGAGACAGGAGTAAATCCTCCACCTTGACATTTCATTCAATTTGACTACGACATACAATGAATCAAGTAATTATGAGCACACACATTAAGGAAAGAGGTTATTTTCCTTCATGAGGGCATATTTTATGCATCTCTAAAATAAGCTGCTTATTGTTGCCTCAAAAAATATTGGAGATAGCACTTGACGAGCATGAAAAAAAGATGGAAGAGAAGAGGAAAGGGCTGTATGCACTTAAAATCAAGGAAAGGAAGGTGGCAGGTGACAAGAAATTCAAACACATGCAACAACTCTAAAAACAAACAATTAGGATATCTTCATTCTTCGGCGGACCCTCACTGAATTTCATTTTCTTGTTCACCCGCAAGTTTATTAACTAATGTTCTATTTGATACCGCACATACATAGGGCTTAGACAAAGATTAGGGAAAATAGTTGGTTGATGAGGAAGAGAGCGAAATAGCTACCACTTCCTCCTATTTTACTTCCCTTATGTTGTCCTACACGCTCACCAGTTTCTTACTATTAAGTGCTTTAAGTTACTTGATATTTTTGGATGCATGATCTAATTTACGCGGCCTGCACTCATTAAAAGATCACCACTATATTCTGCATTCAAAAACTAATGTTCGTACCTGTTAGGAAATAGGTAAAACTAATGTTCGTACCTGTTGCTTTACTTAATACTTGTCATAGCCCAATTGTAACATCAGGTGACGATAGCTACGGCCCCGTATAAGTCGGTGCCACCGATACTGGAGTGACTTTAGAGGGCTCATTTGCATCTGCTCCTGGACAAGCCTGTTGCATTTTCAGTAAACCTAAGCACATGGCATCCACACACTCATTAACGAGAAGTTATGTACATGTGAAGAAATCTTACCATCTCACAAGACATCTTTGAATACCCCGAGTTGAGGGGCGAAAAAAGGATGGGTCTCGTTGGGCATAGAGCAAACCAACCTGAGAAGGATAGAAAGTAAAAGAGAGCGATTATGTTTAATCATCTAGAACCCTAATAAGATAGACAACAAGTCTACGACAAATCTTGGTAGCCAATCCAGGCAGAAAGCCTCAGACGAGACATCTAATGAAGCACAAAAAGCCAACATTCTAGTGATCATGATTTGTGGTGTTCTGGGTGAAAAAATAAAAAATGCAGTGCAAAGTATAAAATCCCACATTCCCATTCCCAGATAGCAGAAACACATCAACTTGAAAGAAAAATGGAGATACCTCTACCAATGCAACACAAGACGGATCATCCAAGATTTCAAGGCTACAATCAGCTAAATAATTAACCTGCACCAATTCAAGTAGAAGACTGTTCACAAATTTTTGGTGGAAAAACATTTGAGAATAATAGTATGCATAGTAATAACAGCATAGATACATATAAGTGGCATATTGGGTGCATCCTCCATCGGCAAGATTTTTATTTTGTGCCCTATTAAGAGAAACAATGTACCTTTGGATAGGAAGTGAAGAAGTGACAATAAGATGAAGCAATGGAGCACCAACAGAATTGATAACGTACGAAGACACCTAATAAATCATTCTCACACATTGCTAATGAAATATAATCATCGTGGAATACTAAACATCAACTTTGGATTTAAGTTTCTTCTATCAGCCCTAAGGAAATTTTCAATTTGTAAACCAACAATTGTTGGGAGTCTTGGGACAAGATCACACAGGGGACGCCCCAGTGCAGCATTGCCCAATCAAGACTCAAGTTCGAGTTTTCCGTTAACGTAACTATGAAAAAAAAATGTTAGGAACTAGGACAAGGCACTGGCAATCATGATGTTGGATATGAACCATAACTTATTTCATAGCAAAGTACGAAAAGTACAATAGAAGAGGGGTCAAATTTACTTGAATAAAACTTTAGCTACAAGAACCACTTATATTAAGGACAAATGGTAAAACGAAGAATGCAGCATAGTCATAACAAATGCTAAATAAGATAATGACTGGGAAAATAGCAAGATTTATTCGATTATAGTTCCTTTGAAACCTATTAACCTCAACAGCAAGCAAAAGAACACATGTTAAGAAGGAAAAAATACCCCAAACTCTGTAGTGACGAGACACTGAACGAAGTCCATTAGTTGAAGCTTAGCCCATTCCAAGCGCAAAGCAGGGTTGTCCGCCCGAGGAGGATGTCTCCAAGGAGCACCAAAGCGTAATCGATCTTTTGGGATTTTCCCATTTCTTGCATCATTAGCCAACTTTTGCAACAGCAACAAAGCTTTGTCCATGGCAGGATTTACCACAGTTACCTGTTATGAAGATACAACCAAGCAATGAAGATACAAATCCTGAAGTGTGAGCTCAATTTAAGTAATCTTTTGTTGGTCAGCAGAGATAGGAACTACATTGATTAGCATCTGAAATCGTATGCTAACGTGGTTAGACTTAGAAATGAATATAATCAACTAGAAAATCTATGCAAAGGCAATATGTTCCATTGATACGTATCCACATGGGGACAAACAAGATCAGCATTAACCGGAGATTTGTGCATTGAAGTGTTGAACCAAACTTTTGGTTACGTTGACGTGCTTAACTAAATACAGCAGTCTGGTGCTGGTGTGCAACCAAAGTTGCAAAGGACAGGCTTTTGCAGGTGGTAGTGCGCAACCAAAGTGGCCAACGAGTGGATTTTTCCTGGTGGCAGCGACTTGCTAGTGGAGAATTTTGATGGTGGTGGTGGCTATTTATGAACTTTGCTGGTGACGGCGGCTGATGATCGTTGTTGGTGGTAGTGACCTGTGAGTGTACCTTTTGTGTTGATTGGGAGATAGCGGTGGTCGGTGAAGAGAGACAGGTAGTGGTGCAATTGGGAACACTGGTGGTGGAGGAAGGAAGACAGAAGTGGGGAGATTTCTTTTTAAGGGGCTGACTTGTGTTTGAGCAACATGGTGGTTGTGGCGGTGGGAACCAACTTGATCCACAATTTGGTCAATCAGTCAATGGTCATTGGAATTTACTCAACACTTGGTGAAAATAATGTCTACCCTAGGGCTGAACAAAAAAAATATAAAACCGAACCGAACCGGAGAACCGGACCGAACCGGTTTTATTTTTCGGTTTTTTTAATTTTCCTGTTCGGTTCGGTTCTGAGAATTTTTAAATTTTAGGAACCAGTTCGGTTCCCGGAATTTTAAACCCGGTTCGAACCGAACCGAACCGGTTTTATTTATTATGTATAAAATATATATTATATATCATTTCTTACTGAAAAAGGAGAAGGGGCTGGGAATCGAACCCAACCCTCACGCACGGAGATCACTTCGCTCACCAACTTGGATGGCCATGCTGTTGCAAATAAAGTACTAAATAATTATACTTATTATAATTACTTGTTCCCTTATGTGTATATATATACTAGCCCACAAGAAAACCCTAACATTTTCATTTCCCAACCTACCAGTCAACAAGTGTTCGACCCTTCTTCTTCTTCTTCTTCTTCTTCTTCTCTCTCTCTCTCTCTCTCTCTTGTGCGGCGCCCCTCTCATCTCTCTCTCTCTCTCTCTCTCAGACTTCCAAACCCTAAACCCATTTAAGATGCCATTAGAGATCCCATCTGAGAAACCCATCTCATCGTCGACCCCTCAACCGGTCACTCCCCGTCACAAATCCCATCACCGTCGAGAGATCGAAGACCCCTCGTGCGATCAAAGACTGTCAAGCTATCTCAGATCGAAGCTACCTCTCACCGCCATCATCGTCCATCGAGATCTGTTTGTTACTTCGTTTTTCTGTTCGTTTTCTGTATGTATGTGTGTGTTAATGTGTATAGATATGGCTGCTTGTGCATATACGTACGTGTGTGTATATATATATATATGTGTGTGTGTGTGTGTGTGTGTGTGTGTGCGTGTGAAAATGTAGATCTGGATCTTATTGCTCTTCATCTGTGTTTGAGAAACAAGTGGGTCATTTACTATGAATCTCGTCGAGATCTTCTTGTTCTTCATATGCGTATTATTCTCTATTTCTTTTGATCTTAGAGGAACCGAACCGGTCATGGAACCGGACCGAACTAACAAGAACCGACTTGGAACCAAACCGGTAACTTCATAACCGGTTTCGGTTCTCCTATCTCTCTGAACTGGTTTTGTTCGGTTCCTTCAAATTCCCCTCTGAACCGGACTGAACCGGACCGGTTACACCCCTAGTCTACACACTTATGCCTCCTCATGGAATTTACCTTGATCTACAACTTAGTCTACACTTTCATCCATAAGAGATATCTGATGGGTTCAAACTAAAAACATTCAGAAAAACTGGTGACTTTGACAAGACAATATACATAGATAAACATTTTCCACTCTCCATACAACAATAGGCATTAAAAACCGCCTTGCCATTCCTACGGGTTTCCCGTTTTTCAAATAATGAGAATACTAACAAACTAATGCCATAACACAGTAAGGGACAAAATAATAAAGATCAAGCCGGAGATAACTAGTATAAATGCTCTCTGGTGTCTTTTCTTTTGATTTTTTCTCCCTTTCGCAAGCAGGTGTCATCTCTTCTGCTCAGTGAAAAATTTTATGCAGTGAAGATTGTTTCATTCAGGAAGCCCATACAATAAGTATTCAGATAATAAGAAATAATTTTTGAGGAGCTTGCACACTGTCAGTGTGTCCTCTTCATATCCTTGTAATGAAGCAAAATTGATACGAGAATCAAACTTCAAATGTTCTACTTACTTGTAGAAACGCTAAATATGCATCTACAATGTCCTCAAATGTACTACCCTTCTCATCCATGACCCTACAATACCCAAAAGGGGAGTGAGGAAGGAAGGTTAAGTCATATATATACATGAATATAATACAATTTTAGAGCTTAACTTCTAGATCAAAGCACAGAATTAAAAACTTGCATAACAAAGTTTTCAATCTACAGTAAGCTGTTACTTAATGATGTTAAGATAAGCAAGATGACTTTTTTATGAAATTCTTACAATGGCAACCCTTAAGAATCCTACACAATACCAAAAAGGCAGTCGGAAAATCAAAAAAGTTGCAATGTTTAAGAGCTCAACAGTAATAATGTCTCATGTTTTAGGGAAAAGAAGGAAACCAATGAAACCACAAATGTTAGGAACAAGTATCCATACTTGCATTTACCGTGATAACATTACCTTCTAAATCTGAAACCTCCTTAGAAGAACTTACAATTGTAGAGCAAAGAAAGAGAGAAAAGAAATTCTTGAAGACCATTTTTTTTAATAAGTAATAAAATTTATTGAAAAGGCATCAAGGGATGTTACTCATGTACAGAAGAAATTGAGGAATAGGGAAGAAAAGATCAAATCAACAAAAAAACCCCTACACCCCCACTCTATACTCCAAACATATCTAACATATCAAAGAATGGACTCAAAGTAGGATTGCACTCCTTCGACCCCCAACTAAGAAAGTAGAAATCAAAAGACTCTTAATTATGAACAAAGGACTATCCTCCCGTCAAAATATATACGATTTCCTCTTTCTCTCCAGATTGACCACATCAGCCACAGCGGAGTTATAATCCATAAGTTCCGTATTCTTCTACCCACTCTAGCCTCATGCCATTCTTGAATAAGCTTATCTAAGCAATTAAAAACTGTCCAATATAAACTTAATAACAGATTTCCATACAACAACGAACCTATCTGCTAAACTTAAATAAGCAATTAAAATAAGTTAACGCACACGTGACACCCTATCACTAAGTAGTAAAGTCCATAGCAAAGATAAGATGTCAAACTAAACACCTGAATACTTACTTCTGGTAAAAATTGCTTTGTTTGAGTGCGTAAAGCTCAAAAAGATGCCTGGGGCTTGGCCCTAACACCTCAACAACCACATTCCACTGCAGTTTCAAGAAAATTTGAAGTATTAGCAATGATTAATCTGTCCAGTAAACCCAGAGAATTTATAAAAATAAACAACAGGCATGCATTTGATTTAGTATGTGCGCACCTCAGATGGACTGAAGTAATCATCAACCATATGCATTTTAGCTTCTTGTGGAGTCCATCCAAAGGCCTGAAATGGCAAGAGTAAGATCCACCTGAATGGTCTAAATATTATACTTGCCCATCAAAGGACTAATCAAGCAGGATGTGTGGATGCTCTCATGCACACAAAACCAAACGTCAAATATCAAAATCAATCAAAAGCCGTATGGGTTACCTCTCGGGATATGAAAATGTCTGGAAACCCAAAATCCATAAAAGCTCGGTAGGAATAGTAGCTGCCAAATATGATAAGTTTCATCAGATTGCAATAGATGATTAGGGAACAAATGACTACTACTTATCAATATTGACAGACATTATTCGCAAGGAACGAGGGTATGTGAAACCCCAAATTATATCAGAACGCTCAATACCTATGCATGATCACAGAAGGTTCATAAAGAATAAATAGGCTATTTCACCAAGCCATGGAAAATTCATTTAGAAAATCAGGAAACACTGCATAAACTTTTAGAAGGTCTTTAAAATGGCACAATATTCGAGGTGTTGTATAAGAGGACATCAAAACTGTGTTTCCTATACATCTGACACGTTAACAATGACAAAGCAATCAAGGACAATTTGATAGATGATTTCCACCAACAGATTTGTGGATATAACAAGAACCATCCTTGCATGAAGGGTGTGAGGGTTTTCTTAACACGTTGAAACTTGGAGGGTCCCTAAGTTTCAAACTCACATAGTGACAAGGAAATGACCTGAGCACTCGAGGAATACAATAATGCATGTTGAAGGTGACAAATGGCTGAAAAAGAAAGGTACCAAAATGCAGCCTGCGAAGGATGTGTCACTATGATCTACAGTCAAATTTCGATTCATGGGGGTTCACTCTTTGATTGACCCACTGACCCATAAATGGGGCTGCCAATCTGTTGCATCGCATTTCAAACGTACAAGAGCTACTATTCAACAACAGCCTCTTATGGTCCTTGTGAGCAACAAGCAGTACCTGATTAATGGTCCAAATATTTAATCCAACTCATGGGACCATCAAAAAGTGACTCAATGCTTCTAGCATGTCCAGTCTAGCATGCTGTGAGTCTGTACATAGATGATGTGATGCATGTGAAAACACAAATCACAAATTGACCACTATATTTTGAAGCTAACCCCAATAGCATAGCACTACAATAAAAGATTACAAGCCTCAGAACCACAATATAGAAGAACAAAGGTTAGTGCACCGGTAAACTTGTAGTAGTGAAATTGGTTTACACATCTGGGGTAATATTTTATTTTATTTGAAGTTTGCCATCCCAAAATGTTAACAGCAATAACTTTTCAGCATGTATAACTACGTAGTACTAATGTTAAGATTTAAGAAACAACATGCCGAAAAAGGTAAGTGTTATTAATGTGAGTTTAGATTTCCAGCCAAAAACACATCCCAATTTCGACAGTTTGCACAGCAGAAGTGATTGCCAGAAATAAAAGGGTGCAACGTGTACATGACACATGAAACCACATAAACTGAAATCAACTATGTGATAACGACTACACTGGTCATTGAAGGAAAAAGCTGAGCACCGAATAACAACTGCAAAAACAAAGAATCCAGAAGCAACATACTGGAATTACCTATCCGATGTCACAAGAATGACGGGCAAACACCTTTCATTGGCACCCAGAGCAATTATTCTCCATATTAAACTGTCATGGTACAATGACCCAGAGACTGTCGAATCATCTGTTAAAACTGCATGCTTTAGAACTTCAATGTTGTTTATAACCAGCTTCGGCTGTTATACATTACATTAGGAACATCTGTCAACTCCAGAACTAAAATACAAACAAAATGATAACCAAGATCACAAAAGTATCCCAGACATATTCCATGGTGAATACTGAACTTATTCTCAAGATCACATAAGTATTCCCAATTACGCTTCTGGGTCAGCTGCAATGCCACGGTGAATACTGAACTTATTCTCAAGTACAATTTGACATGATTATCGAAATGAGTGGAATGGTGATTCCTTGTTCTCCCAATGGGATAACCACTCACCTACTTGCCTAAATTGGTGAATGATGATTCGATATGCTAATTAAATACGCCATTTGTTAGTGAATCAATCATCGTAATGAGCAGTCACTCCCATTTAGCTAAAAGAACCCCTAAATTGGTTAGGTCTGTAGGTCTGTCTCCAGTCTTCCCCAATACCCTCATCGATTGGGGTTTACATGGGTATATTATTATTGTATTGCATTGCAACCCTGCCTTTCTTAATTCTGACCAAGTTGACAACAATTTCCTAAAAAACGTTACCGTTCCGAGCATTTACCTGAAAGTAGTCACTCTCAGCAGCAGAAGACAACAATTCCAACAACAAACACGGCCAATCAGTCGCAGAATTGGCCAAACTCCTCGAAAAACCACCAACGTGATTCAAATGCTTAACAGCATTCCCTCTCCACCCTTGCTGAACCCTAATCACCTCCTTCGCCAGCTTCAACCCCGAGACCGCTTCCTTAAAATACGAAACCTCTTCCATGCTCATATTCCTTCCCTTAACAATTCCCTCAACCTCATCGGCATTTAATCGAGCAGATAGCGCGCGCACTGCCCGACTCCACAGCACCGAATTCGAAACCTTCTCAGACAAGGCAGTTTTCGAGGTTGTATTCGATTGGAGTATCCGACGAAGTGAGGTGTTAAGGCCGTGCCATTTGTTTAGGGTAGTGAAGATTTGGTGAGAGGTAATGGTGCCGAGTTTAACCCCGGTTCGGGCCATGGATTCGAGGCAATTTTCGAGCTGGGTTTGGAGGGTGGGTAGAGCTGGTGGTGGGCAGTTGGACCATGATGTCCATGGGAAGGAATGGCCGTGGGCAGGGTGGTGGGATTCGATTGATTGAGCTAAATCGACGTAGCCTGTGAGATGAGGGCCTGTGTTCCACTTTTCTAGTAAACCTGGAGAAGTGATAGAACAGTAAGACATACAAACAAACAGGTCGTGCGCAGGTCGTAAGCTGACATGTACACCTAAGTAAACAAATTAAAGATGCAAAAAAAAAAAAAACAAGACGAGCGCGTAAGCTGGCCGAACAACTGAATTATCATACATACAAACAAATGTGTATGTAGAGAGAGAGAGAGAAAGGGGAGTTACGTTCGAGGATGAGGGAGGTTTTGCCGACGCCGCGGGGGCCGTGGAGGATGAGGGGTTGGGGGACGCGGTGGTGCTGGGCGTGGTTGTTGAGGATGGTTTCGAGCAGTGGACGAGGGATTATCCTCCATGGTTTGCTCACCATTTGCTGCTCTTTCTTCTTCGTTCTTTGGAATTGGAATTGTTGTAAGAAATGAATCGAATGTTCTCTTTGGTAGTCGTAGATGTCGTCGCAGTTGGGGGTTCTAGGGCGGCGAACACCACCCAGCTGCTTCTTTCTTCACCGGCGAATTTCCGGTGCGGCGGCCTGGACTATGCTCCAGCTGTTGCTAAAACCTCAAATTTTGAGATGCAGCATTGGAGAATGGTTTCCGGTAAGTTTCCCGGAATTAAAATCCTTCATATGATGTGTGTTGGAATTAGCAAAAATAGAGAATGAGAGAAGAGAGAGATAATTAATTCGGCATGTTTAGCGAGGGACTGTAACTCAAGACCTGATACAAGCTGGTGGAGGAGCACATTCCTGAATTGGCTCCCTAAAATAATTAAAAACGACAATTTGGCTAGACTTGTGTACGTACTCTAATAAGTCACGAAATGCGCATACATAAATAACAACGCTAACACGAGCGTGTAAAAACATCTTTAAAAAATATGGCAAGCTGCCAAAATTCGCGAGAACTTAAATTGGAGATTATGCGACTAGATTCAAAACCGTAATCTGGATAAAAATTACGTAGTTCTTACGTAAATTCTTTACCTCTAACCTATATTCTTATGGAGTATTTAATTTTTTAGTAGAATCAAAGGAAGATCAAATTAGTATTTCCAAAGTGATATCAAACATATGGAGAAAGACAGAGAGACGTCCTCTCTTTTTTGCCATATTCTACCCCTACACCCAACCCTTCGACTAGAGCCTCAATTTACTTTCGAGTTGAATTCATAATCTCACTACACTTAAGTATAACTAAATAACTATTGAGAGCATCTTCAACGAAGTTCTAAAACTTTATTTTGGAGATTGGATGTGACATATCTATGTGAGATTTTGTAATTGAACTACTATTTTCTTCAATTTTTTTGTACTTTTTGAAGAGATCCACCTTTCTTTTTAGAGATTTGGTCTCTAAATTTACTTTTAGTTTTCAAATAGAGAGAACATTCTTTACGCTACCGGTATAAAACCCCCCTTTTCCACCACCACTTTTTTTGCTCTCATTGTGTATTAAACGTTGATCTGAACCATTAATCTTGTAGGGCCCGCAGAGTACTTTATCTCTGCAAAAAATCAGCTTGATCGAACATCGACATGTACATCAAAATTTGAATTTTCTTTTGTAAAATGGATAGTCATGGATTTTAAAGTTAAACTGTCATTAACCGTTCATTTCGCAAACACAATATTGAAAATTTTATATATCTGTCGATGTCCGATGAAAATTATTTTTTGCATGGATGCAATACTATGCGGGTTCTATAAGATGAATGATTTAGATCAAAATAATAAACTCACGGTGGGACCCACATATGGTGGTGGTGGAAAAGAAGGGTTTTACACCGGCGGTGTAAAGAATATTTTCCCTTTCAAATATGGAGACTTGCACCAAATTTACTTTTGGGTCAAACATAGAGACTTACATATCTATTTTGGTCTCTAAATCTCTAAAAATGACAGTGGATCCTTCCAAAAAGTATAAAAAAATTTGAAGAAAATAGTGGTTCAATACAAAATCTCCCCCTCAATAACATCTAACTTCTAAAATAGAGTTTTAAAGCTTGTTTGATGATGCTATAAGGCAAGTCCAAAAAAAAAAAATTCTAAAAACAAGAGCATTCGACTTTAAAGCCCTTCATTTACAACGCCAAAACGGGCCGCAAAGCCAATCCAATTCATCTATTGCAACCCAATCCAAGCCCACATTTCAAATACTCCTAGTTGTGGAAGACAAAAGGCAAGCAGGAATATATAAGTAGAGGCAGAAAGACCAAAATCACGAGTCGCGTAGTTTTGCAGCCCTACCTATCTCCTCCTTCGACCGGTCATTCTCACAGATCAGGAGAGAGAGTCTAGAGAGAGAGAAGAGAATGTCGGGTGTTACGAGCCAGCCACCGGCGGAGGAAGACAAGAAGCCCGGCGGCGACCAGTCCGGTCACATCAATCTCAAGGTCAAGGGTCAGGTCGGTAGTCTTTCAATCTCGTACTATATGTATTTTCAGGGCGATCGAGTTAACACTTCTTTTCAGTGCGATGATCATATCAATCTCAAGCCCTATTTGACGATTTTGTTTGGATACATGATTATGGCTTTGTACTTGCGTGATTGTTAGTGTTTGGGGGTGTTTCGACTTGCTGTTGTTTGTACTAGGGCAAGACTTGATTTTTTTCCTGTTGTGTAATTTATTGGATTGTTTGGGGTTCGCTTTTGGTCGGTGTTGCATAGGATTGCTTGGTCCTCTTTTTGATTATGATGATGGGTGCGTTTTGTTTTGGTTTTAGTTGTTTCATGAGTGTTTTTGCCTCACTAAAAGTTTTGGTCCTAGGCCATCTGACCGTCGTGTTTGGACCAATTGCTTTGTTACAGTCCACGGCTTATTCATATACTCCCCCCGTCTTAAATTATAGTCCTCTTTGGGAATTTAAACTTTATAAGAGACCGTCATTACAACTTCAAAACAGTTTAATTTCCGAAAGTACCCTCTTTAGGAAATGTAATGACTATTTCTCAGTCTCCAATGCATTTTTTCTCCCACTTTGTATTTGAATTTGAATATGGGAGTGAAGGGCGAAAAAGAAAACAACGCGTCTATGGGTACACCACACTTGGGTACCCCAAGTGCACAGCAGCCCATCTCAACCACCCAAAAGCGTTTTGGATGTTCCGTTTTTTTTACAAACTAAACTAGAAAGGTGTACGCGTATCATTTTCAAAAAGAAAATTGTTCAGTTTTTTCCCTTGACTAGTCAAAATGGACTCTGAATTATGATACATCCAAAAAAGCAATGATACACTAAAATTTTGGGACGGAGAGAGTAGTACTAGTTTGTTAGTATGGAAATACCAATTGGTCCTATGTTGGACTTGTCCATACGGGTTGGCTTTGCCCCGTTTAATTGGTACTTTGCCAGTTGTGGGGTTTGTCTCCCTGATTAGGTGGGCCATTGGACCGGATACCGAGTTATCAGAAAGGAAAAAAAGGAATTAAGAGTTTAAATGTTTTCTGTCTCTTTTTCTCTCTAAAATCTCTAACCGCAACAGAGGACAATATCCTCATCAGATGGCAGAGGCTGAAACTTGATCAACCAGCAAATGCCGAATCTGGTCCCAACAATGACAATATTCTCATTTCTCACATTTTCATCTTCTGACCAAAAGTCTCAATGCTGCTGCATCCTGCCTCGATGTTCCATTGTCGTCATCATATTTCTTTGGACTTGCTTTACCTTCCTTCAATAACATCCTCTTCATTATTTTGCAACTCCCATGGTAGAAGCAAGTCTAAGATCATACTCTACATCACCCTCTTACTCAAATCATTTCCTTTGGCTGGATGGATGTGCTTTAATAAAGGGTTTTGTGTGGCTCCAGTCACTGTAATTTTGCATATAATGCAAGGTATTGACTATTGACTCCAAATCAGTTATTTTTGCATCAACATAGAGAATTGAATCTCACGAACTCTCTATTGAGCTGTAGCTATAAGAAAGAGAGAAAACAATCATGGGAAGTAGTTGCAATTTAGTCATCTGTAATGTGACGCAGAAGAGAGCACGAAAGAACATTGTCCCGCCAATCAGAGAACAAACCTGTATTTAGCGTTTCTTGGTGAGACCGGGGGATAGGGGAGGGGGCTAAGAGTTTGTGTGTGGTTGCCGATTGCGGTGGGGTGACTGGGGGAAAGAAGAACGGTGACCACCATATGCAAGGGGACGGTCCCTTGGGCAAAGAGGGTTTCTAGCGAATTGAATACTTTGTGTGGTGGAAACAAGTGGCCACATTATGACACAACCTCTTAAGGTGTACTAGATGCACAAAAAAGATGCTTTTGAGCCCCAATTTTATTTTAGCATGCATTGGCTCACCTCTCATGTACAACCTACTTGAGTCCTTGCATATTTGTGGAGTGCTCTTGATAGAATTCCACGAAATAAATGTATAGGATCTAGGTTATGGAAAAACTGTAACCATTTCTGTCTGATTTACGATATGAACTCAGTTTTGAGTTATGTGAATGTTGTTGGGGTGGTTTGAAGCTTGTGTTGAAGAGGGCCCCAAATTGCTAAATCAACTGCTCCTCTAGAATGGTAGCTAATTAAATTAATCCTCGGGAAATTTGATGTGTATTTCCCTTCTGGATTTGATACCCGCATAAAAGTTGATAAGCTAGGGGGTGTTTTGTGTAGTAGACCTAGAGAGAAGTTATTTATATTTCTCTGTTGAGTTATTTCAGTATTCCATTCACTTCTACCATCTGCAGCATTATAATTGGAGAAAAAATCTTGTTACCAGAGGCTGAATGCTTCGAATGAATATGTTGATTAGTGCTGATACATTAAAGAGAAGCCGAAAAGACATAACCTTGTATGAAAAAGGCAAAACAAAAAAACCCTATACCAATAAACAAAAGAATGCAACAGGAATGAAAGTAGTCGAATAAAAGTAGCATCTATTTCACTGTTCCTATCAAGTCTTGAGTCAAGCTTTCATTTCCATCAAAAGACCTACAATTCCTCTCTTTCCAATTGCACCTTAATAGATATAAAGCAGAGTGGAGAGCCACGCCCCTATGCTTGCTATTGACTCTACAGTCTACAGAGACGAGCCACAGCCCTATGCTTGCCATTGAATCTACGTAGACATTCCCTATACCATTTCCCTTGATGATTAGATGAGTATGCTGACAAATAATGATGGTGTTAGTGAGAATAGAATTTGAGCCTTGAAGTCCTCTTTTTTTTTTTTTTTTTAAATGTGCATCTGGGAGAACGGATGGAATATGGTTGTTGGCTTGTCCAGTTTGAATTTTATACAGAACTCCTTGATTTGGTATCCCAACCGGATAGAAGGATCATAACAGAAAGAAAAAGCCTTGTTCATGTAACTTTACCGATAACCCCAGGCAGCCTTCGCCATTTACAACATGGGTATTGTGTAATTCTGAAGTTGTTAGCTTCATGGATTTTGCTAAACTTCTCTCTGAATGCTTTGATGAGGCAGCCAGCTGAAATCTACCATGTCAGCAATCTATGCTAATTATTATTTTCTGATCAGCGAAAAATTTATAGCAGTTATCGCTTTCTTTATTTTCCAGGGATACTTGTAATGTAGTTAACTAGTTATCTATGCCTGGTGATCTTGTAGCCTCGTGATTGGTTCTTTTGATCCGTTTCTTATGTTTCTCCATCAACGAGTTGACCAAGCATGTCTTGTAGGATGGTAACGAAGTGTTCTTTAGGATCAAAAGAAGCACTCAACTCAAGAAACTTATGAATGCTTACTGCGAGCGGCAGTCTGTAGAGTTCAACTCAATTGCCTTCTTGTTTGATGGACGTCGTCTCCGTGGGGAGCAGACTCCTGATGAGGTCTCTCTCTCTCTCTCTCTCTCTCTCTCTCTCTCTGTCTCTCGCTCGTACTCTTTACCCACGTATATACTTGTGCATCCAATCGTGCCCCTGTTGTGCACCCGGATTATCTCACTAGGAATTTTCTTTTTGTTGCTTTAGCTCGAGATGGAGGACGGTGATGAGATCGACGCTATGTTACATCAAACTGGGGGCTCAGCTGTTTGAATAATGCTCTACTCGTTTATGTGGACTGTAGAATTTTAGTGACTTGAATTTGGTTTGGGTATTTGCTAGACAATAACTGTATGTGCATCTTTTGCAAATATTATTAGCGTTGTTGGATTTGTATTGCTCGTCTTGCTTGGTGAATTTAGCAACCTGCTACTTCTTAGTTACCAGGGCAATGATTTGAACTTTGAAGAAAATCGTGTTATTGCTTTAGTTGTGGATGGGCAAGATGTTCTCTCGAGATGGAGACTATTGAGTGACCCTAGAGCACCGTCACATAACGCTCCATGCCCCCCATCACCGCATATTTCCGGGGATAACAACAATGTGGCTGGGTCACCGCGGCTTGTCTCACTCACGGGAGTTTTAGTTGTGTTAATTATAAAGCTTGGTTCTCCAATAGATTTTATCAAAATTTGATAAAATTAAGCCCTTGATTTTGCATGAATAGATAAAATCAATTGGATAACAACCCCTAAGTTGGAATGGCTCCATTTTATTTCTTGTTCTTTGTGATATGCACAGGGTCAAAGCATTTCGAACTCAATATTCTCGTGTGACTCTTTATTTGTAAATTGTGTTGAGACAATTCCGTTAGTCTTGTTAATTCCAATCACACATTTTTATATACAGCTCTTATTTTAATTTTCATTCCTAAACTTTTTTGCCTTAAATATTTCTTCAATTATTGTCAAATTTCGTTTCATACTTGATTAACGTTTGCCTCTATAATAATCAAAAGGTGATTTTTTTTTTTTTTTTTTTTTAACTCTGATTAAGAAATGAGGTTATAAGATTTTCCACCTTTTCTCACAAAATCCATATGTCAATTGTGAAATTCGACCTTTTCATTTAGAGGAAGAACATAGCATAATTGGAGTTTAATTATTTTATTTTTTCTGAAATTTGAAAATACAAGAAACAGAGAGAGAGAGAGAGTAGGTTGGAAGATGCCCTAGGAATTGCAAAACCTTACAAATCCACCACCAAGGCTCCTACTATATTTCTTATTCTTCGAGCTTTGTATGCCATTCTTACCGTCAACGTATCCAAGAATTAATAAAGTTTATAAGTGGTTAAACTTTGGCAGGATGTTTCGCCTTAGCTAATATGCCCTCGGATTAGCAAACCAATCAAATTGCCCATTAATAGAAATCCTAAACAAAATCACAAAGTCCTGTTTGACTCCACAAGAATTTATAATCAAAAAATCGATGTGTACGCACCAAACGCGTACGCAATATGCACGGACGGTGCATCTCGACCGTCCGTGTGTGTTTTCGACGGTTCGGATTTTAAAAAGACTCATACATGTAAGAGTTAACTCTTACATGACTCTTACATGTATGAGTCTTTTTAAAATCCGGACCGTCGATTCCTGAAATGAACGGTCAAGATGAGTTCATGCACGTACGTACATGTGCGTGTACGTACGCGTAGGCGGATTGATTTATAATTACCATGAAATTTCGAATATTAGACATGACAGGAGCAAAAAGTAAATTGCACTAGGCCAATCACATTGAGTTGAGTTAATAATAAGGTTAAGGTCCCTTTCGAGGACATCCGATACTTCCTCTGTCCCTAAAAGTTGGATATTTCTGTGCTTTTGGTTGTCCCATAAAATTGGTCCAATTTGAAAAATCAATACCAAAATTTAGTAAACTTCCCATTTTACCCTTTCCTATTCACGTGAGACAACATCCAGTTCAACTTTTCAAATTGAAATTGGTCTGTCAATACCAAAAGTTGAAAGTGGTCTCTCAATAACTTTTGTACTTTAGCGCCAGATTTTCAAATTGAAAGTGGTCTGTCAAAATACGCAGGGGTAATATTGGAAATTTTGTGTTTCTATTGTACATCAAATATTCTCTCTTAAAAGTTAGATTTCCCGAAAGTGTCAAACTTTGCGGGATGGAGGGAGTAAAATTGGAACGAATAATGAGGTTTAGAGGCTGAGGAGTCTAATGTTATGATTTGTCAGCTGGTGGTACCAAGTGATAATCGGTGATAGTTAAGGGATGTCAGCGTAGCTAACCCATTAATAAATAAGGGCTTCCGGCTTCAAACCCTTCCTGATTCTTTATGGCGGCGGCGGTGGCGGTGGCGTCGTCGCCGTAAAGAGTCCCAAGGTTGTGTTTGGGTTTAGGGTTAGGGTTTTGGTGAGATATCTAACCCTATGAGGAAGAATTCCCATTCGATAGGAAGTGCCGTATGACACACTCCAAACAGCGGCGGCACACGGCGGAACCCTCTTCCCGTCCGCCACATTGGCCGGGACTGGTGGATCAACCGTTCGCCTCTGTTTGTGTGATTTGAAACGGGTCTCTGAGGGTCCTCCTCTAATCTCCTTCCATCAATACATATATCTGTACATACATTTATATACGTAAATATACATGTATATATTGTTTTAGATTGAGCTAGGTCACATAATTGGACCATCTGCTCGCGCCCTCGATACTCAATTTTAGAAAACCTTTTCACGTTCGCGCTTTTGCTGTGTGTATTATTTGACTTTTAGGGATTGAGTTTAAGGTCCGATGCCACGTCGCCGGTAGCGAGGTAGCAGTGACCGCCGACCGGCGATGCTATGATTGGACCGAAATCAATCCCATGATTTGCATTTTGATAGGAACCTGTGGACCGATTTATTACCGTTCGTCCATGAAGCCGGTTTCTGCGATTACATTTTCTGTCCTGAGTTTTGTTAGTATTATTTTTTTGAAGCCAATGATGATAATTTGTTTATGAAAAAGTTGGAATTACCGGCTGAATTATCCATTGATGAGAGATACTATCTGAGGCTTTCTTGCTCTTTTTGTTTCTGTATGTTGTTAATTGGAAAAACCTAGGTCTCACTTAGAGGATCATTACTCCCCCCTCAATCCTCGTTTTTCCCTGAATTTACGCCTTACGTTCAAATTTTTTTTACCATTGGGATTTTTTTTGTGTGGTTATTTTTGCGCTCTCAATTTTGTTTTTGCTTGCTTTCATTAACTTTTATTATGCGACTCAAGGAGAAGCATATGAAATACTGCAGTTCTGAGATGGGATTTTGTCATATGAAACTTGCACGTAGGACAACATTATTGTCTTAACAGTTTGAAGCTTGTTCTCTATGTTTCAATCGAGAGAAGTAAAGCAAACTATTTTTCTCATGATCACTCTTTTGCGTGTGATCAACGACAAGCTTGGTGCTGTGTCGTTTTGTTTTATACAATAAGAAGCAGATATTTTGTTTGGCTTATTGTATTCCAAAACTGGTTTTGGGTGAGCTCTTGAATTTCCCCTGTTATGTCAACTGCATTTGGAGCCGACTGATCCACACCCATTTCTTTTTCACAAAATATGTTGAATTTTGCAGTCCCAATCTCTAGCCATTGAATCCTGCACCTTCTTGATCAGATTATAGGCTGCAGCTGATATGAGAATTTTTGGCTGCATGATTAAATGGATGGCTTTGGTGGAATAAGTTTCAATACAATATTTTGAAACACCTGATACCATGCTGCAGGAAGGCCTATGTAAACTACCCAGATTTCAACATGACAAGCAGTAGCATAGACAAAGCTTTGCATAAACCAAATTCAAAAACCATTCGAATCATCGATCACTCCTACAATTCCAGCCGGGCCTAGATCACCCATGGAAGTTCGTTCCACCAGTCACTACAGATTCCACCATGGGAATCCAGGTTACCAGCATTTCGAGTAAGCACGTGAGAGGACATGTTTCTACTGGCTAGTTCGACTTCCCGAACATCCATCTTATTTGCGACCACAGGTTCTGGTGGGGTTAAGGAGGAGTCCGACTCATTAACTCTCTCAAGAACCAACTTTTTGCTATCGTAGCCATAAACACCAGAGCCAGTTCATGTCGAAGGCATCCCCAATCATTGTTTCCAAGATTCTGATGAAGCAACTGTTTCAGGGGCAATGCAAAGAAATGGTGTACATACCTCGGATGGATCATGCCACAGCCAAATGCTTCGCGATGATATACGGTTTATTTGTAGCAGGATATGTTTTGGAGGTGAGAAGATGGATATAATTAGGAGGGGATAGAGGGGGATATATTATTGACAGGGGATTATTTTTGAAGTGTAGATTAAAAGGTTTATTTAGTTTTCATATGGGCGGTGTATAAAATCCTCCCTCCGTCCCACAAAGATGGTTCAGTACACCACTTCATTTTTGGATGTCCCAAAAGAATTGTCCATTTTCAAAACTTTTCAAAAAAGTAATGCAACATTATCATTTTGCGCTTCATTTTCTCCTACCTTAAATAAGTTAGGATTTCAAAAAACAACTCATCAAGAGACGAAATAGGTAAAGTTAACAAAAATACAATGTAATAATTGAAACGGGGATCATGTAGGGTGCTTTTTTGTATTGCGCCTTGTAGAGTATATCTAGACCGTCCATTTTGGTAATCAATGGTTCAGATATGTTTGTTAATTTTTACAAATATGAATTATCGATTGCAGAGATAAATAATCCGGATGTGCACAACAGAGAATGCTTTATAGAATTCCCAAACCGTAATAATTATGTTTCCTTAAATAGTTGGATTAATATAAGGGACCAACAAAACGGGGGGAACGGGGGAGTATGATGATGTAAAACTTGGAGTGGTTTGTTAGTCATAATACGCGTAGAACACCACGTTGGATCTTAGTTTTAGTTATTTTTCTACAAAACTTTCACAAGTGGTTAACCACACGGTTTGGTCCGATGGTCTATGTCTATGATTTAGGGGTTTACTTTCTCTTAAAGTCTTATGTTGGTAACACTTTAGATGTTATCAATTTTTTTAGGGTCAATCTATAGACTCAATTCGGATGCTTTAATTGGGCTCTCTACAAGTGGACGGTACGATTGAGCTCTCATGATTGATTGAGATGAGCATAAACCGATCCGGACAAGAAAACTTTTTTTTGAAAGGCTAAAACTTTATTAATCATTGAATAACAACAATCAAAAGGGAAGAAGAAAAACGGCGTCCCAACGATGCGGACAAGAAAACTTGGAGTGTGTTATTAGCAACCTAGTATCTTTTCTAGCCAAAATGACATCGAGACTTCCATCCAGGCATACCATTCGTCTTCCAAAACGCCAGTGATTCTGTTCAGATGTATCCACTTCCCTCTTATCAACAAACCCATAGGCTAGTTGCACAAAGAACTTGTCCATGGAAAGCTCGGATAGCGCACTACTGGTTTGTAGTGAAACACTGCACTACAAGGTTTCCGTTGTCCGTCAACGTTTTGTTAGAAGCAATTGCCAGCTGAGATTATGATTATTACGAGTCTTTATAAAAGTAAATACTCCCTCCGTCCCAAATTAATGGTCCATTTTCACTATTTGGCATCTGTCAAAGAATTGTCCATAATTTTCAATTTATGGTGCTTTTTATATCCAATATATTTTTTATTTGATAGATCTCAATTAGTTTTTTAAAACAAATTTTTTAAAATTATAAAAAATATTATAGATTGTGAAATATAAATAATTTATTTAGTGACACGATTGCCGAAAAAAGACCATTAATTTGGGACGGAGGTAGTACTTGACCCTAGTAATAAAATCTTTAATTCTAGGTCATGTTTACAGTCAATTCAAAACCAACAGAAATCTGAGAGCAAGAAACCAACGTCTGAACATACAAAACGATACAGAAATACAACTTTTGACTTTTGACTATTTTGCAAACTTTGCAAAATCAACAGAAATCGGATTCTTCTTTTTGCAAACTTTGACTTTTCTATCAAACATACGTAAGGAACAGCGACAGCACTCTGAATGGAATTACACTTTTACCCTCACTCGCATTTCTCACCACCCCTGAACGGGCCACCGTCGTTGCGGATCCGGCAGCCACGACGACCGCCTTCTCTTCCTCCCCTCCTCCGCCGCCGCCGCCGCACGCGGAGGCTCCGTCACATTCTCCGCTGCAACCACGCCGCCTGTTTTACGAAACGAAAAAGCCTTGCTGACGAACGACGCCAGAGATCTGCTCCTCCTGGTCCGGCTACGCTCGCCGGAAGTGATCCTCATGGACTCCGACAGCCTCTCATAGGAAGTGAAGTTGGAGATCTCAGAAGAGATCTGATCGGACACCAGAAAAGAGCGGTTGGATCTGCCCAGCCTCATCGACGTCGAGCCCCTCTCCAGCCTAAAGCTTCTGCTCAGGATTTCCATCTTTGTTGATTTCGAGTTTTGGATTTGGTCGTAAGTAATTGTTGATTTGAATTTGTTATCCCACGTTCGAGCTTTCTCGTTGACAATCTAATCGGGAGATAACCCCTACCTCTCTAGTGGAAATAGAAATAGCCGTAAACTTATACCTTCTGAGTTCGAAACTCAAGACTATTTCTCGGGATCAGGCCGTGAGAGTTTTTCTCGTAATTTCTTAGTTTCGGTATGAATGATTTAATATTTAACATTTTAACCGGACATGAAAGAAGTTTTAATCGAAGTAGTACATGCAAATTGATTCGGATATTCTAATTGCAAAATAGAACAAATTAATTAAGTAGGAGACGTGTTATGTTATGCCCCCTTCGAGTTGACTAAAAGGGTGGGTTTGGCTTATGCTGAGTTAACTAATCTGTTTTTTAATCTTTTAATTGTTAGTATTGGATTCGCTTAAAATTGTTTTTAATTAATATTCAATTTGTCGTGGACTGGAGGATTTAAAAAGTACTCCTACCAAATTGTAATTAAAAAGGCTAATGAAAACGGTTTTGATTTTTAAATATAAACAGCTTTCATAATCTTTCTATTTGTCTTTTTTAGATATTAATTTTTTTTGATAAAATATTTTAGATAAAGACAAAAAAAAAAACCGACTGAGTTATTTGAGCCAAAACACTATATCAATAATTGTATTGATCATACATCAATCAACGCTTGACTACTACAGATTTGTCTGGGAGTGTTCCGCTAAAAAAAAACTGGTTTTGTTTTAACTCAAAAAATCATTCTATTCCACTAACAAAAAACTCCTCAAAAAAACTGGTTTTGTTTTAACTCTAAAACCACTTTTATTCCACTAAACCTGTTTTTTGGTTTATTCATTTTGTCTTTATTCAAAAAAAAATCGCAAATGTTAGTTTTGCATCAAATTTTTGTGGTTTATTGGTTCCTCTCGACGAGACGAATCTAAAGAGTATAAA
>JAXBDA010001745.1:17500-50430 GCA_036023075.1 Gaultheria prostrata | reverse complement strand
TTTTATTAAAAATAGGGAGGGTAATAGGGAGTGTTGTTGGAGTGTTGATAGAAAAAATGTCAAGTTATAATAGATATATGCACTGTACACTGCCTAATTTACCAACTCATTGTTGGGGTTGCTCTAAATTTCTATCCCAAACCCTAAAAAAATCGGGCTAGGTTGGGCGGGCCACCGGGCCGGTGTGCACCCTTAACTTCTAGACCCCTCTCGACTAACTCAGTAACTTCCCGCTAACCCTACTAATGTATATCGAATGACAAAAAATAAATAAAGTTACGTAACGAATGTTAAAAAATTATACCACTTGGAGTAGTACTTATTACCAAAAAAATGCGTTACTAAAAAAATGCATAACTAATTTTGGGGTTTATGTTTGAGACAAGTTCTAGGGTTTTGTTCTTATCGTCGTCGCCAGATAGATCAAATTTCTACTCGATCAGAACCAGAGCCCAAATCAAGCAGGTACCATTCTCTCTCTTCGTCGTCGTCGTCGTCTATATCTCTTTTGCTGCTGTTCATGCTATAAGTTTAGATGCTTAAACATGATCTGTTTTGCGCTTGCGGATCTCCTGTCCCGAACTGTCCCGTCCATCCGAGCAATTAATGGCTCGGATTCCATTTCACCCCAAACAAATCAGACCAAGTAGATAATCACTCCTGTAAAGAGTATTGGGATCTCCGGTCCACCCACCTGGACTGATTAATCAATTTAACTCAGAGCCCTGAAGCTGTTGGCTCCTACTGATGGATTTTGTGACTAAGTCATGGTCACTCTGAACTATTTGATGGTCCAAAATGCTAGATAATGTGGGTTTCATGTATCTTGTTTTATATGTCTCAATGATTTGATATTGTTTGAATATCAAAGCTATTATTTTAAGCAGTACCTATAAATTAGAATGATCTCTCGTGATGGGTGCTGCCGTGCTCGGATGGGAAGGCTATGTTGCACTGATGCTTTTATGTTATTCTCAAAAGCTGCTTTCCAAATGGGTTTAGACTTGAGACATAGTGCTTGCGTGCTCGGATGGGAAGGCTATGTTTCACTGATACTTTTATGTTATTCTCAAAAACTGCTTTCCAAATGGGTTTAGACTTGAGACATAGTGCTTGGTAGTGCAATTGATGTTGCATCTTTTTAGCTGCTAAATTGCCACATTGTTCCTCACTTCTATTTATGTATTTAGTAATTATTATCCGTTTCGTCTATATATTGCCAGGATTACAACCCTTATTTGAAATGGGTTGGAAAGCGGCTCAGAAACTCATCCACCACTGGAGAATTCTCAGAGGAGATAATGTAAGGAGAGGAGCTAAGATTATTTAGCCTGTTAGTGTATTCGTCTGTTCCCTTTCTTTTTTGTCATCTTGAGTGAACGTCTTTTTATTCCTATGTCCTAATTTGCAGGTTATGATAATAAGAGGCAAAGATAGAGGTGAGACTGGTGTTATTAAACGTGTCATCCGCTCTCAAAATCGTGTGATTGTTGAGGGTAAAAATCTGGTGAGGAGCACTAGTGCATGTATTCATTTATTTTGATTGTGGTTGTTAATTATGCATTTTCTTTTCTGTTAAGATTGAAGAATCTGTTTGACACTCTAACAGCAGGTTTCGTGTCGCCATGCTTAGAAATTTGTTGTTAGATGCTATGGATTTATTGATTTTTAAGTTGTGCTTTTGCTTAGAGTAAATAACCAAATAAGAAGGAAAGAACTTCCTATTTTCACCATAGAACTGACCAAAGAACGTGAAAAGAACACTGTGGATTCTGTAGATTTGTGATTAAACTATTTTATTTAAGGAAGTGCCCTTTTTCGCTAAGTCTATACAGTTCATTTCTTTGTTTGACCATTTTGTTCAGTCGTGGACGTGCATGAGTCTTAGTGTTGGGTTTGACAATTTGCCTGTAATTGAGGACCAGATTTCTCTCTGTCTTCTTATCATCATATTCCACCTTCTTTACAGGTAAAGAAACACATCAAGCAAGGCCAAGGTCATGAAGGTGGGATTTTTTCAGTTGAAGCCCCACTTCATGTCTCAAACGTTCAGGTTGTTGACCCAGTCACAGGGTATGGTTGCATATAATATTATGAAGGATTAGACATGGCTGTTCTGATATTATCTTTCACCTCTTCTTTTATGAATGGTGATTGATGGAAACTAATGCAGGAAACCTTGCAAGGTTGGAATGAGATATCTAGAAGATGGTACCAAAGTAAGAGTGTCCCGAGGAATAGGAGCATCTGAGTCTATAATTCCTCGCCCTGAGATCCTGAAGATAAGGACTACTCCTAGGCCTACAGTTGGTATTGTCCACCTTTACCACCCATATTTATGTTGTGTACTGATTTGCATGTTTGCGATGCCTTCGTTATTGTGTTTGGGTTATAGTTGTGTACTTGTGTGTTAAATTCTGCTCATTATCTGTTCCTTTTTTCCGCGACTATGTGATAATAGTCAAATTTATGCAGCATGTTACAGCTGATATTGCATCTAGTAATTCTAAAAAAATTCTGCATTTTGTTGCTGTACACTGTGTCGGTATAACATCTAGCATGCCCATAGTTTTATGTACTATATTCAGACAATATATATTATGGTTTGTACCAGGATTGTTCTAGTACCTTGTTGCTGTTATTTGTGATTATTTTTTCCCATCCCTATCCATTCCTGACGGCTGCACGCTGGAGAATCCTAAAAGGTAAAATAGATGACAAAAGTGCAGCCCTCTAGGAGTTTATTAGCAAGAAAAACAGTTGTTCGTGGGAAAATGCTTACCATAAAACTGCTTATTTTAGTGTTTACTGAAGAAACACACGCTTTTTTGCACCCCTCTTTGGATGAAAGCTGGTTATACAGCGTAGCAAACTACTGACAATGTCAGTGAGGCGCCCTAAGAGTAGTAAGTAGTAACACGTATGCCACCTAGTTATAGAGGCTAGTAGAGGGAGAGCAGTGGAGTGGTTCCCACAGCTGGAGTACAGGACCTAGAACTATGTTGCAGATGGATAGGCCATCTAAGGGAAGTACAGGCATGGGATGTTCACATGGTCTGCATCTCAATCCAGAATATTCGCATCTTCTGGCAATTGTTATCAATCTCATGATATTGTCATAGGTGCATCATTATTTTAGGATTGTCTGGGTATTCAGGTTCCAATAAAAAGGCCTGAATGAGTAAGATGACACATGATTTTCTCAGTGGACCGGCCTAAGGCGTCTCTAGCTTCCAAGCCACGAGACCCTAGACCCCTGACTC
Source organism: Gaultheria prostrata (assembly GCA_036023075.1). Lineage (NCBI taxonomy): Eukaryota > Viridiplantae > Streptophyta > Magnoliopsida > Ericales > Ericaceae > Gaultheria > Gaultheria prostrata. The sequence goes on along the minus strand of JAXBDA010001745.1, from coordinate 47,167 downwards.
TGTCCGAAGATTGGTTTGCGTGAGTCTTCCTAAGAGCTTAGATTATCTGAGTGCGGCATTGTGGCTCGCACTACTGGGTTGCTTGCTTCATTTAAATGCTTGTTAAGTCCCTTTCCCTTTGTTGACTTGGTGAATTATTGATTCCGTTGGTAAGTGCTCCCCAGTTTGATGTGTCAACCACTCGTTATGCCTGATGTGTCAAGCACACCTTGCAGTACTCATGAGGTAGCCCATCCTCTTTGGACACTTTTCTGTTGTAGTCAAGAATACCAGTTTTCTACACAAAAGAAAAATACTAGCTTTTATGCTATGAAATTTAATGTTATAGTCATTTTGTACAAAACTTTTTGCCTAACCTAATGCATATGCACTAGTTGCTTCTCTTTTCATGTTCTTTCTACTACTCACACTGTACGCCATCCTGTTTCTTCCTAAACATTGGTCCTCCTAACATTTTTATCGTTTTGGGTAGGCTTCCATATGTCAAGATGGGTCTCTCTGGGGATTTTCCAGTTGTGATGTAATATATTCCCAGGGCTCACATGTAGCTCGAATAATTGTTCTCGACTTTCTGAGACAAGAATTTTACAGGTTAGGAGTATAGTTAAGTAGGAAAATAGGAAGACAAAAACCATGTGAGCTCCAATTTGGCATGTCCGAAATTGAAGGACAATTTGGAAGATCAGTGACTTTTGGAGGGAAACCAAGTTTGATTCTGTCATGGTCACTTTCCTGTGTGTGTTTCTCTCCTTTTCTGCGAGACTGTGTGCATGCACACGGAATTATGGTGGTTTGTGACAGGCGGCATCAGAGTAGTTTCCTGTTATATTGAAAACAATTGTTTATCATAGAATTTGTAGTAGTCCTTGAAGTCCTTTTTTTTCCCCGGGTACTTGATGTCATTTGCATGATCGAATTTTCATTGAATATCTGATGTGATATACCGGCATAGTGGCATGTGATTGTTTTTCTGTTTTCAGCTGGCCCTAAGGACACTCCAATGGATCTGGTGTTGGAAAAGACATACGATGCTAAAGCTGGGAAGGGCATGCCAGATCTGTAGATCTTATCTTTCTTCAACGTCGCAGATGCGTGCCTTTGAGGTGGTATTTTTTTCGTAGTTCGACTGAATTGAGAATTTCGCATGTGGTTATTCCCCGATGCAATGTATTTTTGGCCTGCCAGTGTGACCGAATCCTGAACAGTAGCTACTGTACTTGGTTGAGACTAATGTAATGATTTAGTCATTGATACCTGTGGATCCCTCTGGGTTGAACAAACATGTATGAGTCTTCTGATGGTGGAATAATGCAGGGAGAAATCTTAATATTGTCCATAAAAAGTGTATATGATATGGAATGGTGGGAGAAATTTCCATATCTTTTAAAAATCTAAGGGAAAATTAGTGAAATGTATCCTCTTTTTTTTTTTTTTTTTTTGCTCATACAAGGAAACCAAAAGCAATAATAATACCAGTTCAAAAAAAGAAAAAAAAAAGAGCAATAATTCTAGAGGAGGGTATCGTCTTCCCAATACACTTCCCGTCTTCCCAATACACTTCCAGGTTTATTTAATTTTTTTGTATTTCGTAATCTACAATGTATATTGTTTTTTGCATGTAAAAGTGACTCTGCTCCAAAAGCCACAATTCAAATTACAAACTGTGATGGGTTTTTTTTTTTTTGAAAAGGCAATTCAATTCATTCAAATAACAGTCCGAAGGCAATACAGATTTTCTCAGAAGATACAGGGATGAAACAAACACTATGGAATCTTTGACACAAGGCACCTACTGCAAATGCAGGCCCGACGAAACGAAGGTACTGTGATGGTTAAAGTATCGAAATTCCACGAAATACTAACAAGAAGGCACATGGGTGTTGTCTTCCAATTTTGGATCTGTGCAGGGGTGTTTTCTTAAGGATTCCCGTAAAAAATCAGCTCAATTTGATATCGGTAAGAGCTTGATCGATTTTTCGCTCAATTTTTTGTTAGAAAATTGAGCACAAAATTAATCAAGCTTCTACCGACACCCAATCGAGCTGATTTTTTTACAGGGATCCTTCAAAAAATATTTTAAATAAATTGAGCGGCTTCGATTATTTTTGCGTATCCTCGAGATGAGCTTCACACAATGCAATGTGTATTTGGTGTACACCAAATGGTATACCCATATCTTTATTGATTACCAAAATGCCATCTAAAATACAGATGGATGACTCTAATGAATCGACGGGCACTTGACACCGAGAAATTTCTCCCGGAATACTAACAAGATAAATAATTGATCGACAGAACTGGTACGTTCTTTACGACACCTTCTAATCGAAAGCTGTAAAATCATTAAGCTACCTCACAAAAGTTTGTCACGCTCCTCACAAAATTCTTAAAAATAGTACTTGGGCCTGGGTGGCAAATTTTTAGGAGCACTGGAAATAGGAAACGAAAATCCACACATTTACTTGTCCAAAACTCCCTCTCTCTAAACCAAAATCCTGGACGGAAAAAAACTGTCATATGACATAAATCCTAATATATCAGTGAAAATATAGTTCTTGATAGAGCTTAATAAAAAAATAAATTTCATTCAGTGACGGTAATTGATTGGGACATAAGGTTTGGTTTGATTTGGTTGAAGACAAAAAATGGGTGCTAAAATGTGCTAAAATCATTTACTGAATTTAAAAGAGAAATGATTTTCCCACTCCACTTTTATGAATGCACTACAAAATTTGTTTTTCAATGCTTTGGATTATTTGTAGTAATTTGAGCGACTAATTTTAAAACAGACCTTTAAAAGCATGTACAAATAGCCTCTCTATTTGGACATTTTTATGTAAAATAGAGAACCATTCTCAGAAATATCCCCCACAGCAGTTCGCAATCCACCTTTGTATTTAAATTTATGAAAATTGATATTGACACTCCCCATTTTGATGTTGGCATTCCCCATTTTTGTCTTCATTAGGTGAAGTTACTAAAACACTCTTTATTTTAAAAGTAAGAGAAAAATGTAATAATAAAGTATAAGGGTGATTAACCTAGCAGCGACTCTCATTTGGTCCAGATGGGGAGGGGGCTGCGGCCCCTCCACCCCCTTCCCCCCCCTCCCTTCTCCCCTCCTCTCCTTTCCCCCTCTCTTTCTCTCTATCCCTCTCTCCCCCCCCACTTTCTCGTTTCTCCCCATTTTTTCCTCCCGTTTTGTGGATCCGTTACTCACTCCTCCGTGTTTGGTTCGGCGCGGTGGCTGTCTGGCTCACCTGAGCTCCGATCGGCGGTTGTGGTTCAGGTATCAGCCAGCTCCCCCTGGTCAGTGGCGGACAGCGTGGGGGATGTCCGGTGGAGAATGGTGGTGGGCCAATAAATGGGTGAGGTGAGGAGGTTTTTTGAGCGCCGATCTGGTCTCCCAATCTGGCAGAGTTCTGTCCCGGTCTGGTCTCCCCAGATCCGGTGGGTTGTGGTGGTGGGTGAATAAGTTAGGTTTTAGTTTTCGTCTCCGTTGTGAGACGCAGTCGTAGCGGCTACCTGTCTGGTGGATGGGTCCATGTCCGCTTTTGTGAGGGACTAAACTGTGTGTGCCCCTCCGCGGTGTGTGGATTTTCTGTGTACATCCACTGGCTCCCGTTGGTAGCTGCATCTGTCATTTATATGCTTGCTTTTATCCGAGGTTGTATTGCGGAGTTTTTTCCTTGTTTGGGTGCTTGTACCCCTGTGCTGTAATGTGTCTCTGTAATGTGATCTTCGGATCTTTAATGAAATGGCAGCGACTTTGTGATAAAAAAAAAGTATAAGGGTGATTTAGTAACTTCATCTAATAGAGACAACATGGGAAGTGCCAACATCAAAGTAGGAATGCCAATATCAATTTCCTAAATTTATTAGTACTACAGTAATTCGCTAGATGGAGCAAACCACTGTAGCCCAGTTAAACATTACGTAATTAATTCTTCTCTCTCTCCTACGAAATTGTGCATTGTCTTCTCCATTACATCACCTGTATTTCTCGAACCCTTATTTGCAAAACTTTACGGTCTTCGAATTCGGGAGTATAGTGAGCAATTTTGACGGCCTAGATTTTAAATAAAACTCTTCCCGAAATGTGTGACTGCCAATTAAATACCTGTAGTGAGCAAAGAGGCCCCCTGGGTCAGTTTTCTTCTCTCACCTCCTCCATAAAGGTGGAGTGATTCATTTTTATACTCAACAAGTCTACTCTCACACACTTTCGCTCACACCCTGCTCGTAACCTACCAAAACGGTGTCGTCTCCTCTCTTTCTTTCTTTCCCTCTTCTTTCTTTCTTCTTTCTTTTTTTCTTCTCCTCTGACTTCTTCGTACTCTTTCTCTCTCTCTTCCTTTTTTACTCTCTCTCGCTCTCTTTCTCTTTTATTCTCTCTCTTTTTTTTTTTTTTATATTTTTGAAATTAAAATGTATATAACTTTATTTTTCACATCCGATGTTGAAAAAAAAAATACATTTAAAATCTACTCAACGACATCTATTAAACAAGACTAATATTGAATATATAATTATGTATAGAAAAAATAATTGAGTTTGAAAAAATAAACGAGCGAAAAAATCACAAGCTAAATGATTTTGAGATTAGTGAAACTCACAATCTCAAAAAATCACGAGCTCAAACCCGGAGAAATTCTCCGGGTATTTTTGGTTCTTCAAAAAAACCCAGAGAAATTCTCGAGTTCAAACTCAATTATTTTTTCTATACATAATTATATATTCAATATTGGTCTTGTTTAGTAGATGTCGTCGAGTAGATTTTAAATGTGTATTTTTTTTCAACATCGGATGTGAAAAATAAAAGTTATATATATATATATATATTTTAATTTCAAAAAAAAAAAAAGGAGAGAGAGAGAGAGAGAGTACGGAGAAGTCAAAGGAGAAGAAAAAAGAAAGAAGAAAGAAAAAAAAAAAGGAGACGATACCGTTTTAGGGTCACTACACCACGTGTGGTGACCAAGTTACCACAGGCCCCCCCGGATCCATCAGAGAAAGTAAAGGCAAAAGCTTTGATACAGTAAACAACAAAAACCAGAAAGAGACAAAAACGAAATAGGCGGTTGTCCCGGTTAGTTGAGGGCCCCACAGTAGCCTATAAATACCTGCCGTGTAGCAGCAGCAGCAGGACTCTACCTCACTGCTTGCTTTTCGCTCCCTTCAACCACTCCCCTGTTCATCTCATTCATTTTCTGTACGGCCCCCTATTCCCTCTCCCTCCATTTACCCTAAATCCCCTCTCTCTCTCTCTCTCTAACCTCAATTTCTACTTTCCAAAACCCTAGCAACAATGCCGGTCAAACGCTCACGAATCGGCCGCTCCTCAAGCTTCGGAGACATCGGTGTGCTCTCGCCGCCGGTCGAATCGGCCGACGCTGCTCCGACTAAAAGGCCGACTAAGGCTTCCAAGGATTTGAAACCCTCTGTTGGGGAGAAATGTGTGGAATCATCGCCGCCGCCGAGGATTCTGACGCTGTCGTCTCCAGTACAGGAGAGTGTCGGTTCGAGTGAGAGAGATCTGGTAGGGGACTTTCTCCATCGGTGTTACCATTGTAAGAAGCGGATCAATGAGAATGCTGAGGTCTTCATGTATAGGTATAGCGATTTGGTTGCTTCATTTTACTGTTTAATTTTTATTCTTCTTTCGTTTAATATTTACATTTTAACTTTCCCTAAATTTTCTAGTGTTAGATTGGTGTTTCCGTCTTGAATAGCAACTTTTTTCGTTCTAGGTTGCTGTGAATGACTCTAGTTTCTTGGAATACGTTAGGTCTATGTTTCTTTCTCAGCTATTGAGGATATTTAGCAAGAATTGAAACCGATTTTCGTGCACTTTGACGAGAATCAACCTAAAAAACTGTAGAGACTGATTGGGAATTAAACTTGTTGGCAACTGAATAGCTTTACATTCAATGTAATCCAGCAGTCCAATGCTCAACAAACTCCTATTTTCCTGGCAACTAAGCCTCAACTAAGAATTGGTTAAAGCAGATCCCACTAAAGCCTGACTCAATACTTGGTCAAAACTAACAAAAACATACTGACTACTCAAGGACTCCTAAACTGATCAAAATAGACAGAGATGAACTGGACCTCAAAGAATACTTCACAACAGTAACTTATTTCTTCTGTTTCTTGTCTCTCCCCTTTATTCCTTTTTTCCTCATGCTAAGATTGATGTCATCGTTTGCTGAAACCTTCACAATTCACAGGGAATTGATTTTTGGTTCTTATTTGTTTCAGTGTTAGTATCTCAAACTGTAGTCCTTTTAATTGTTGCTACTGCATTCGTTGTGGTTTGTGTGGTGCTTCACTGTATGCTTCGGCGTCAAGATTAGATAAAGATGGCTAAATTAGTGAACCTGGTGCTTCAGGTGACTCCATTAACTGAGGACATTATGTGTTGGATACCTTTCAATCAAGATAGTAATCAAAATGGTGTTGACTATCTTCTTGACCTAGCTTTTAGTTTTCTTATTTGTGAATTGTATTCTTTGATCCAGGTTATTTACTTTGTAATTTCAATTTCTTCCCGGTTTTTGGGATTTGTGAGGTCAGCTAACTGAAAGTGTGCAAATTACAATGATGGATAATCAAGTGAAACTTCCATGCTGTTTTCCATATCATTTTTTGTGCTCAAGTCTGAAGAAGTACTGCTGTATGGAAACAAAAGATTGAAATGTCATGTTTTGGTGCAGCTACTTGCGTGCATTTTGCACCGCAGAGTGTCGTGATAGTCAGATTGCCATTGACAATGAGATGGAGAAAGCATCTCGCACATTAAAAGGGATGCAACTTAGTCCCACGAAGTGAAGAATGTGAAGGACCAGCTTGGTTTTTAACTGGAGAAGCACAAACTGTCATACTTAGCTAGGTTTTTGTACTAACTGTGGCAGTGCATAGCTGTGAGGTTTTTGTGATTGGCTTGCACTTATGGGTATTGTTTTACAGTTGGTTTGTACAGTTCCACTGGTTCCTTTAGAAGGAAGCACTATGTTGAGCATGTTAAGTCTCATATGTGTTTATCATATAAGATAGAATTACTACATATAGGGAAGTCATACGGATCTGTGATGAACTCATTGATGTGCATCATATCTGCATGACATGTTTGAATGTTTCTCCTTGCTGAAGTATGTTGGATGCTAATGTTTACAGATAGAAAATCTGAGATTGTATATTTTGCTATTCCCAGGTATGGTAAGGAGAAATGCTATTTGTTTTGCCTCTGCGGTTTCTAACTTCTGTTTGAGCCAGATTTTCGATGTTCTATGTTTGAGGATAAAATTGACTACAGAATTGTTTCATGTCAGAGAAAACCTAGATTACTCATAGTGGAGCTTAAAGATCTAACAGAGTAGTGAATGAATTTCACATGTTTCTTTAAAAAAAAAATCTATTGCTTCTTGTAGAATTCTCCAGAGACTCTATTTAATCTGTCATCAGTAATTGATAGCTACTGTCATCACTCCCAAAAGCGATTTGGTTGGCTTATTGAATCTGTTGCATAGTTGTTAAATTAGGTATTTCTCCCATTCTCCCCGCCCACATCCTCATGGATTGGGGATTATGTGGGTACTATTATTGTTATTGCATAAACCTTTTTTCTAATTCTCTAGTCATTTTGATCTCTGGCTACCTCGTTGTTGGTAGGCTGTAGCACCTGTATCTTGGAGAGCATACTTGATATTGATTTCCACGTTCGTGCTAGCTAGGATTTGTTGCTTGTGGTTTGCTGAGCGAAAACATTGGCTGATTATATGATTCCTTTATCCTTCTAAATATCTGTGCTACTTTCAATCCATGCTCTTTAAAATAATTATGACCTGATTGATTACCTTGCGATTTTTGTGTTTCTCTGGTACGTAGATTCAATCATCTCTAAAATTGTACATTGTGGTTAATTGCTGTTTTAGATTTCCTAGAACAATGGTAGCTAGCTATATATTGGCGGGGGTTATATCTGTATGTTTTCTATTTTTGGTTGGAGGAAATTGTGGAAGACGATTGTTGATACGGCTACTGTAAGTCCACGGCCTCGGTGCTTGTAATCATCTTCTGCAATAAGTTTCACTTTTGGTTTCCTTTTCAAGGATTCGTAGGCATTATTATACAACCTATATACTTTCTCAGTCGACAATTTGCACAGCTTGCCGTCACATACTCTTTTGCATTGTAGGGTGTAGCGTAGCGGAACAAATGCATATCAATACATCTTTTATTGATTACAAAATATTCTATACACTTTTTTTGCTCATATTCAATTAACTGCTCCCTCACATGGGGTAATCTCACTCACACCACTCTAGGTCAGCTCCAACTCTTGGTACACTCTCCTAGCGGATCTCCAAATGTGTTCTCATGTGCACTCTCCTAGGTGCACTCCTAGGGTGGCCTCTCATGTGCACTCTCCTTGGTGCACTCCATATGAGCTTATGTGAGTTTACTCCAAATGATCACCTTCCTTTCTTTATATAGCCATCCACTGCCTCAATGGATGGCCAAGATCATTCTCATCCAACGGTCCATATTCTTCATCTAGAATTCTCCTAGAAAATATCTTTTCCTCCTCATACCTCCACAACATTCTAGAACTCTCCACACAAGTCTAGCATGTAGTGGAGTCTTCCATTATCTTCTCGAATATTTCGGATTCCTCGGGAACTCTCTAGGTTCCTCCACTTTTAGAATCTTTCAGAAATATCTAGAACATTCTAGACCATTCTAGATTATTTTTCGACCTTCTAGAGTGTTTTCCACTATTCTAGAATTGTCTAGAATACTCTTAAACCTTCCGGATTATTCTAGAATTCTCTAGTTTACTATAGAAGATTTTAGATCCATGGAGAGTCAGGTGTTGACTCTCAACATATATGGATCATGGATTTTTTTAGTTTGGGAGGCAAATGAATATATGCTAGGCAGACCGGAAAAATTAATAAATCAATAATGATTATAATTCAACTTTCTCTGAGCTTTTTATTTTGCCGCCTTAAAACCATAATCCAATAGAATTAAAGGGGGCAATGCATTGAAAATTGTTGTGTTAACGAGCTTTCTTGAGCCTTACTGTCAAAAGATCCAATGGGCCTTTTGGGTCCATTATGAACCCATTAGAAATCCCACTGTCCCAAGGGTCTCATAAAGAGGACAGAGAGAACTGAGAAGGGGAACTTGGCAGTTAGCAACGGACCGAGGTCCCACTCATCCAGTCTTCCTTTGGTCTAATCCGGTCCTGTTTTGGTCTCCTCCCGGACGTGCAACAAGCATCGGAATCATTTACTATTTTGTAGTGCTCGTCGAATATATTATTCACATATGTAAAAAATTTGTTTGATCGAAAATGAATAGTTAGGTACATGAACCAAACGTACAAGGAAAATGTGAAAGAAAAAAAATATTACTACTAATTTGAAACAAAAATTCTTTTTACTAGTATTTTTTTCCCAAATGAGTCCGTTGGTTGTCGTCTTCTTCATCTTCTTTAGGGAACCAAAATGCTACAAACGGAAACAATATCTAAACACAAGGGTGAGATCCATATGTGAGGTCGACCATCCCACCCCCATGTGAGTGTTGCGCCCGAATATTGTGTCCATGGAGCATTGTTGTGTAGGGAAATAGGCTCCAATAACACTACCTCTTACAATTGCAAGAACTCTTTTACATAGGGTCTCACATATCTCATTGTTAGTATAAGTGTTAGTGACTATATCAAATATGTTCCTCAAAAGATCCCGTCAGGAGGATCCAATAAGACAATATAGCAGCCATAATTATCACCGTCATCATGTGATCATCACCGCCTTGTGTATTTTTTTTTCACCCTATAATATCTACTCCTTTGGAATTTTCACAGGAAATGACGACACCTGATGTTTGACAAAAGAAGGCCCATGGCCAAGGGGAAGAGTGTCAGCCTTTTTTTCCCTTAGAATCCCACTGATCGGACAAGGGGTTACTGCTGTGCATGGGGCTGCACAGCAGCAACCCCAAATCCAAATCCCACGCTAACCCACGTGACTTCCAAAGACTAGGAGCCGCCGAGGAAATGCTAGCTGACGTTCGTCCGAGGTAAACTGATTACTAGTATATCTTTTCTTTGCTGTCTTTTTTTCAAATATTTTTTTTTTTTGGGTGAAATAGGAATGCCTTGGGTATTTACCACTACAACATCTTTGCAGCCTACTATACGATCCTATACTTTGCATGACCTAATTAAGCTTCATTGAAATCACCCCAGTATTAATGGACTGTTTGATTGAGTTTTTAACAGTTGTAGTAGCAGCATATATTGGTTTCAAATAAAGGTCCCGGAACCAGGAATTCAATTTGCTTTGGGTTAACCAAAGTTCTGATGAAGATCGTGCTGGAAATGGTACCGTTTTTATTATTGGTATCATACATATCGGCACAAGTGTGATATTGAGTACCGTTTTGGATTACTCGTTACAAATTCTTATTTGCTAAATTGTTAGATATATACCTAAATCAATAAAAAGAAAGACCACCCAAGGGCTTGCCTCAGCGGAAATCACTTGGTTTTGCCTTTATTTGGGCAAGATTCGAGTCTTATTCGGGCTGGTACCTGCGAAAAGTATTTGGCTTTGCCCCTATGTTTGTTCCGAGGGTTAGAATGAGTTGGGTAGCACACAAAAATGAAGTGGGCTAAATTTATTGGGCTAAAATATTACATGTAATTTTTTTTTTTTTTGCGCCTCACTTTGGCTACAGTCCACCTTAGTCCATGGGTACTTCCGCCCTTGAAGAGGCTGTTACATATTATATCAGTCATTTGAATAGATAGGGTCCAATATCGGTTGATATCTGGTCGTATCACCAATACGATTGCATTTTTCGATACCGCGATTTAAAACCCAGAGTAAGAAGGTTCGTTGTTTTGTTTTTCCTTGATTCGTTGTTGCCTTGTTGACTACACTATGCCATATGGCCCATATACAAACACCCCCTCACTCACCAGTGTCATGCACTGACCCTTCTTCACCCTCGTGCGCCTGCTAGCTGCTGCTATACTATCACTCTCTCTCTCTCTCTCTCTCTGAGATTACGGTCACTGTCTAGAGAGAGAGTAGTAGTAGTACTAGTGTCAGTCCTGACTACTTGTTTTACAAGTTAAAGAGTACGAAAATACGAGTGAGTAGTTTGATGGCATGCAATGATGCAAAACCTTATAATGTGACATCACCCCCCTGGGCCAGTACCTAAATCTATTTCCAATTCTGGCATTTCCCACTCTTCTCTCTAACCTGCTGCTGCATTACCAAAGCCCTACGCTAAGGTACTCATGGGGGAGTTTTCCGTGGAGACTGGCAAATCAATCGCAATTTTGTGATCTGGCTGGTGCCTCTCTCTCTCCAAAACCCCCAGTAGAAGATGGTGATAGTCATGTACTAGAGTACTTTTTTTGGACTGCAAAAAAATTGCTTCCTTGGAAGAATACCCACAATTTTCAACGTCATTGCTTAGTGAAGTAAAAATAACTTTTGAAATTGTTGTTCCCAATTTTCAAGCAAGATTTTTGCGAGGAACTATAGAAAATGAAAAAGGAGTAGCAATTTGTGGTCTTCTTCCTCTTTGATGTGTATATACAAAAGTAAAATATACTACTATGAAGAAAGTGGGACCAAACCGGGGTGGACCCGTCAGAAAGATCTGTGTGCACAGATAATCGGTACCGTAGACAGGTTCCAATCAACACAACCTATACCCATCTTCCAATGATTTCTTAGTTATTGGATCATGACTCAAGATTCTGATTATGTTTCGAGATTTCCTCGTAATCTCACAGTTAAGAGTGCCTTGGAACATGGGTTAGAAAGAATTTCCAGTACGGGTGATCTCTCGCTAATCCGAGCTCCTCTTTTTCCCGAGGACAAAAATAGGGAGCACCGCAGCGTGTTACTTCCCGATTTCCATACCATTAATCTCAAATCCAAAACCAACTTCGTGAGAACGAGTAATTGGTCCTAATCTTTACCATGTGTAACAACGAACAGAACCGGGGGATACGGGTTTGGTAATTGGTACTCACAAGCACCATGTCGTGCTGAGCGGTAAGTATGCTCTGGGTGTTATTACTCGGTATTCGATCACATAATTTTCTAACATCTATGATTGATAATCAAGAAAATTCTATATTATAAACGATTCCAACCATTAAAATGAGCGCAAAAAGACGATGACAGACAAATCAGACCATCCAGTTCCTAATGGAAAGAAGCTTGATATCCATCACATTGTCAACTTGAAATTTTATTAGCTTCACAGTTGTGTTATACATCCAGTACTAATAACAATTAAGAAAAGAACCCCTCTTGAAATTTTTGTCAGAATCTTTTATTTTCTTTCAGAACAGAATAACCCCTACTTTCCAATCTTATCTTCCGAAATGAGTCTCGGTTAAGCTGAATCACCAATGAACCAGCATTTTCAGGGGTTCTCACCCTGCAAAAAATAAGCTGGACAATTAAATAAAGTTTCGGAATGTTTCATCAAGCGACAAGAGGATGAAAACTTAAGGACAATGAAGTCTACCTTTACCTCATTGCTTGTGTGACGGCAACATGCTTGCAATCATCGGCAAACTGCATGTTGGTAACTTAACTGTGGAAGGCACGGTATAATGATCATACTCGGAATCACAGGCAAAAAATTACTTGTGATTTTTGTCCAAAACGAAATCCGTTTTCCTCCAGATACCTACAGACCAATCGAGTAATTATTTTTTGTTCCATTTTCCTTTCCCTTGTGACAGATCCAATATTCAAACACGGCACAAGAACTAAGAAGAAAGGAAGCAAAAGGTCCAAAACCTTCTTTGGAGTTGCATGCAACTGACATTCTCTATTACCACTGAGGCAAGAGATTTCATACAAATCCTGCCAACAGGGGACCAAAGAGTAAGACAAAGCAAGACATCTTCTCAATCTGAGAACTTTAATAGACACTAGACAACATCTTGATTTACAAAACACTTTCACAAAATATGCCCAGAGTACTTTCTTTTATGTGAAAGTCCAATTCAAATGGCCCAAAAACAAAAAGTCCGCGTACTGTTTTGCCCTACATGTGACTATGTGAGTGCTCGTGGCTGTGGAAAACATCGTAGGATTTCATGATAGTTTTTGGCATTCTGTTTTTGAGAGAATAATTAAGAGGAGAAGTTGAGTGTATCACCTTATGTTGAACTGATGCACAAAGATGCAAAACTTTTTCTTGAGTTTCTGAATTAGCCTAAAATAAAGGAACTTTATTCGATAAGGAAAATAACTAGTACCAGGTCCTTGTTGGCTGCAGACATTCTTAAGCTTTATAACGGCTCGTGCCTGTTGAACACAACCATGCCCTCCTACAGGATAAAGGCAAATAATCGTAAATACAGAAACAATATACAAAGAAAAGGTACACACACACACAAGCACACACAGATCTTACTCAAATGTGGATCCATTCCTCAATAAAAATTTAGGCGGTGCATCCATTTGAGTGCGGCAACAATTCTTCCACCTCTATCCTACAATTAGAACCACTCATGCTTTTCTTGATTCGGCTACGGTTAATAGACTCAACCTCTGCCAAAAATATGCTATAGACGGGTCTATGATCAGAGAATCTGGACTCTCCACGAACATAAGATATTTGATTTAGGCCTCTACCATACCACAGTATACGATCACACCTTCACATACAAAACAAATCCAGATTAGTTGTTCACATTGGAAAGAAGAAATGGAGGTGTGAGGTGTCTGCTTATGCCTTACTGTCTCAGAACTATATAGTGTTTGGCACAGGTTCTGCTTTTGGCTTATGGGCCAAAAACAACTCTAAAAAGCTAAAAGAACTGATTTTTGAGAAGCTAGTTCCATTCTGATGTTTTAAGCTTCTGGTTTCCAATAATCAGCTTTTAACATGAAGTCAATTGTGACATCAGTTGGAGGAAAAGATTACCATGCAGGTGTTCTCCTCTTCTCTTTTGGGTGCATATCATCTCCGGCATATCTGTCTGAATTATTTGAGTACTTGTACGTGGGAGGAAAATAAATCTTCCCTTCATTCCATCGCTCAAAAACACGTCCACGTCTCTGCTCTATCCGAAGCTGCTGAGAAAAGCCATTCACAAGATCAAACTGAGCAGTTCCAAATATTGGTCAAAAAAGAGAAAGAAACTCGCATTATACTAAAACAATATAAAATCATACTTATAATGAAAATAAAAAAAGGTAAAAATGCTTGTTAGATTCTGACATGCCTGGTCATTGTCTAACAAAGCCCTCCAGTTACGCATCTCAACAAGAGCCTTTGCAGATCGGTAAGAAAGTGCAATTCGATAATTCAGGTCCCCAAGCCAAATAATTCGACTACATTGAAACAAAAGTAACTCAGTATTTTGATTATGGTAAGATAAGGCGTGCATTTCTCCCCAAAAGAAAACCACTCAAAACCATTGGATGACTGTAAAAATGGTGAAGAGTTTTAACCCATGTAAACAAAAGACTGACATTACAAAATCACCAAAATCAAAAACTAGGTAGATGAGGGCTTTCTTACTCATGCTCTAGGATTGTTCGAGGAGAATTCTCATCCCCCATTCCATGAACCCGTGGAAACCTCGTCTTCCTAAGAATTTCCATGACATCAGAGTTTCTTCGCAACTCGTCACCTTCCTTCTGCCCGGAGGTTAAATGACTACAAATGAAGCAGAAGCTTGTTTGGTGCAAAGACATGCTAATTGAAATTGAACCCTGCCACACTCAAGTGCATAAGATTTATGCTAGTATACTTAAAGATAATAGTCTGCATTCAAATTACAGGAAATCACCCACAAAGCCAAAAAGATGTACCTTGTTTCCAAGATAGCCCATCAACCCTCTCCCGACACATGAAACTTTCATGTTGCGTATATCGTCTCTTAGATCACTCTTAACCCATACTGTGAGGAATATCCCCACCATTTGCTTACTAGCAACCAAACAGTACCTTGATTGTTCTAGTTGTCTGTCTCTCTCCATTGACATAGACCCATCGTACGAGATTGGTGAGTAATATGTGGTACCAGGTGAATCCCCAGGCCCATTCTCCTCATCCGATGAACCCGACCTGAAATTTGGGTCATAATCACTTGCCCTACTCCCAAACATAACTCTATCACAAACACTGAATCGACGATCAAGCTGGGGTTGTGGAAATGGTGTGTCACTATCCATCATCCTCATGCTACGACTTGAGGATTGAAATGAACGACGATGGAAAAACGATGACGCCTTTTGCCTTGTTGATCCCTCAAAGTCTGAATCTAGTTCAACAATAGGGTCAGGAATCGGCGAAGGTGTGTTGAATCCCTCACTTGTTCCCGGAAGACTATTTAGTGTCTTCCGGATTAGTGCTAGCCATTTTCTAGCTGGGCCATTGTCTTCTGTCCCCAAAACATTACCGGCATTTAGAGGAACAATTTCTTGGAACCTAAAGTTGCAATGGAACAGTTAATTTCCAAAAGACGCAAAGGCAAAATGAAGAAAAATGCAGACACAATTCGGTTCAATGAACTCACCCTAGAACATAAATGTCGGCGGGAGGGGAGGTATGAAGCCAATCTTCAAGATTCAAATAACTTGGGGGAGATTTTCCGGCCACGTTCCACGAAGCTACAAAAATCCTATTTCCACGTGGAAAAAAAGGGAAAACAGTAAAGACCAACAAATCAACAAAAACAAGAAAACCCAAGAGAAATTAATAAGAGCAGAAACACACCTATAATTATGCAGATCAGTAACTTGGGAAGCCTCTAGGTCAATCTTACTTCGCCGGACACGATCGGAGTTTCTCCTTCCTGACCTTTCTGTTAAAATATACTCATTAATGGGGCCAAAAATCATCTATCTTTTTCTTTTCTTGTTCTTGAATTAATTTAGGTACAAATTTAATGGGGTTTAGTAACCTGTTTTACTTTTCTTGATAGTGCATACCCCCTTCTCAGAAAATTTGTTCCTCCATTCTTGATCACCACCTGAGAAGAAAAAATAACACCAACAACAAAAAGCTGTTAAAGCTGAGGTTTATGCACTGTTTTTCTGCATCAAACTTGCACATCCAAACACAAAACAACAAAAACAATACACATGGAACCAAAAACACTAAACTGATTGAAATTCAGAAAGAAGAAAACAAATACTAACAGATCTTTAGCTGCAAATAAAAAAGGCAGAACCCATGAAAATCCAAGTGCTTTTGGTATGGATAAGTCACAGCAAGTCAGTCAAGAGGTTGCAGAGAAATTGTTGTTTCTAAATGTAAAATCCAAGATTTCCAATTTCAGGACCCTATTTTTTTATTTGGGTAATAAAAACTTGAAGACAAAAAGATGAACCTTCGAATACGACGTCGTCTGCGTGGAAATCCTCGGCTCTGCTCTTGATATTGAACCATTTCTTGACCAGGGACTTAGGCCATGAAAGCTTCTTCACAAACACCACAAAAAGTCAGCAAATTCAAAGATCACAATGTAGACAAGCAAAATCAATGAGAATCAACGAAAAAAAACCTTGCCGTCCTTTGAATTCCCATCTCTCATTGTTCCACAGCTTTACATAGAGATGTCAGATACTGATACTAATTCTGGGTTCTGCTTGAATTTGATTAAATTGATGGAATTAAACAAAAGTGTATTTTTCTAGAAGAAAACCATCGATTTCTGGGTTCTCTCTCAATGAAAATGCCAAGAAAAAGAAAAGAAAAGAAGCACTGAATTTGCGCAAGAAAAAACAAGAAGAAAGAGCTCAATAGTTTGAAACAGAGTATAGAGTCCTCTGTTTTCTAAGGTAGTAATAAAGGGGAAACAATTGAGCTAGGGAAAAATAAAGCCAGTATTTTGGCATCTGGGTTTGTGGGTATTGGAGAAAAGAGACTGAAGAAAAGAACCCAGTTGTGATTCTGTCTTTGTCTTTATAAGGTATGGGTTTAATTTGAGAGAAAACAGAGGAAAGGAGAAAGAAAGAGATTTAAACTCAGAGGGCAATGAGGAGAGAGGGACAGCACTGGTGGGTGGAGGCAATTCTATGAGATTCTGATGATAGAACAAGACAATGTAGAGAGAGAGAGAGAGAGAGAGAGAGAGATGTCCTTCTCTGTAAAAACCTCGTTGGGAGAGTACAGCAAAGTATCGAATTTGAAGAGAATAAAGTGCAGGGGTGTGGGGGGTGGGGGGTGGGGAGCTCTCTCTCTCTCTGCTTTTTTTTTTTACCCCAAGTCCAGGCAGACTCAGTTTGAGAAGAGGGAAAATGGATATATTTGGCCACTTAGTAGGATAATGCTACTATGCGCACTCCCTACAAATTGCTCCATATGAGATTTTGTGACTTAAAATATGAGATTTTGTGGCTAGAGGTATGAAGTGCATACGGTATGCACCCTCATACGGGTAGTCAGAAAATCTCATATAAGGCCACAAAATCTCATATTTAAGTTCACAAAATCTCATATGGTCAAATATGAGATTTAGTGGTACCTTATATGTGCCAAAAAATCTCATATGACCAGTTACAAAATCTCATATATGTTCCACAAAATCTCATATAAGTCACAAAATCTCATATTTGTCCCACAAAATCTCATATGGGTCAAATATGAGATTTAGTGGCACTAAATATGAGATTTAATGGCACGTTATATGAGACATGTCACATCAATATATATATACGCGATATGTATCACATTTCCACTACAGGACAAAACCGTCATATGGGATTTTGTGGCTCTTTTTACTTTTCTGGTACATTTTATGAGATTTTGTGGATTTATATATGAGATTTTTAAAACCCAAACAGTCATATGAGATTTCCTATGATGTTATATGAGATTTTGTGACCCTCTATATGAGATCGATTTTTTTGCATATGTGGCGCAATCTCGGCCGTCCATTTGTCAAAGGGGTGCATACCGTATGCTTTTTCATATTTTGAGTCACAAAATCTCATATTTTGAATCATAAAATCTCATATGAAGCAATTTGTAGGGGGTGCGCATAGTAGCATTACCCCACTTAGTAACACTCAGACGTCCTCGTCCCCCTCTTTTTGTTCTTTCTATCACTAAAACACACACACACACCCACCCTGGGTTGCCCCAGTGATCAGGGGAAACGGGTGTTGTAGGGCACTCCTCTAGGGCGGCCCTATGGTGCGATATGTGAATTGTCGGATGTGTTTTTAACTGTCCTGATTTATCTCTCCACTTTGTAATCCGAATCGTCCAATGCCAAGATGAAATCCGAGCCGTTGATTGTCGAGATCAACGACTCGGATGCGCACTACATGGCAATGTTCGATCCCCCTTCGAGACACTTGGGATTTAAGCGGGAGGCTGTGGGGATGGGTTGATGTGCTAAGTTTTCGTAAATTTACGTTGCATGAGTGAGTCCAATTTGGCTCTTTCATGGGATGTTTCTACGTCATCAACAAAAACAAAAAAACACACACACACACACACACGCACAAACTCACACAAACTCACACGCACAACTCCACATCTGTTGATCTTGTTTCTACTGATCCCCTTATTAATTATGTGCATTGCGTATGCCGTAAGAAGAAAGCCCGGTCCAAAGAAGGTTATCGAAGGAAACCTGTATGGACTAAAAATCTTTTGAAAGCTGCCTTCTTTTCTAAAGCGTCTAGCAGGGATCATATTGAGGACAAGTCGAAGTCTTTGGAGTTTGGCTTGAAGAAAGACAACTCTGATGGGCCCACTCTTTCAACTCAAGAGTTTCCTAGTAGCGACATTCGTAAGAGGAATTCGATATTAATCAAGGAAGCCCGAAATAGTATGGAGATGAAAGCTTTGTTTGGTGAATTTTTTTTTGGAAGGGAGAGCTTCAATATAAATAAATATCTAGAATTGCAGGGAGTTGTTATTTTTGAACAGGAAATCTGTAACGCCCCGAAAATTGGGTACGTTAATAGATAAATTTATTTATTTATTCTAAAAATAAAAACTTTATTAAATCTCAAAATCTAAATTCTCCAACAATATACCAAAAAGTAGTTAATTTATTACAACCGAAATAAATTAACATCATATCTAACATTGTCTAAAAATTTAAAACACTTATTTAAAGTTCAACTGAAAAAGAATGACGGAGCCATCTAACTAAATAACTACTGATAAAGTCACAGCTCCGCCACACCATATCCATCTTCTTGCTCCATCACCTCGAAATCAGCAGACGGCTCTTTTATCTCCTTTTGTACCTGGCGTTGGGGACGACAGAGCCACACAAAGTAGCACCATGAGTGATAAAATTACACTCAATAGGACACCAAAAACTATCCTTTTACAGAAGCATACTCATGCAACATTTAATAGTACGGTAATATCAATGAACATGAAATAATAGAATTAAAACAGTAAATCTCAAACAAAAGACCCTCTCGGTCACTATTCACTGTATTATCGTTTGACAACCTCTTTTCAAAATTTTCATTGGCTTCATCACTATTATTCAACCCGTGAATCAGGTAGTGCCACAACACTTGAATTTAAACTGCAGTTCCAATTCCCAAGTCCCAACCAAACACCCCGATAATCGGCATCGATTCTCATCCACAATATATTCCAGTACATTAGGTTTTCCCCCATACACCAAGTCCACTCACGGCTCAGACCTCTGGAAATATATTGCACTTGGCTCAAGACCCATACCGAAACTTCCCAACCACGATTCCATAAATCACTTCATTCGTTATCACTTATTCGCATAATTCATACGTAGTATTCAACATGCCAAAATCTAAGGTTTATACATCACGTGGCCCAACAATCATGAAAGCCCAATATTTTAAACAAATAAAAAAAAGAACAATACAAAGAGTTAATGTTTCTCCCATAATTTACCCTAGCAAATTCAGTTTACTATAAATAGAAAATTAACTCCATAAATCACGAAATTTGACAGGGGTGTAGATAATCAAATTTGGAACAAACTTTCTGTTTTACCCGAAGTTTAGTTTTAACCTTAAATGAGGTAAAAATGGATTTTAATGCTAGACAGCGAAGCTGTCTCGAAACTGCACTGAACAGATAACTTCGAAAAACCATAATAGATTCTACGTAACTCGGATCAAGACGAGTTCTATATGGACTCTACCTAATTTTTCGAGGTCTACAACATTACTGTTTTAAGTTTTCTCTGAATCTGGAAGTAAATACTCGAAAAACAGCAGTACAGAAACTGCGCGTAATAAAATAGTTTTCGACACTACGGTTCCGTTTAAGACTTACAAAACCGTAATGGTTGGAAACACAACCATGACTAATGCCCTACCTTTCGTCCGAAGTTTCTAGCGCAATGACTGAAACTAAAATCGATTGCTTCACCGAGACGGGAAATCTACGAATAATTTATTTATAGTATAAGAGAAACATTCACGGCGAGAGGGAGAGAAATATAATGAAAGAAATTGACGATTTATTTTTACTGAAGTAGAAGAAATGAGAGTCGAGAGAGAGATAAAGAGTATAGAGAAAATCAGCCGTGGGTTTCAAAGGAATAGATATAGGAGAATATAATAAAAAGAATAGGAAAGGTGTTAATGAATTAGGGAAAGAGAAAAAGTCATTTGATGAGTTTATGGCAAATTAAATAGCTAGTGAAATTTTAGGAGAGAATAATCACACAAGGCAATGTTTGATTTGATTTGTCCTCCCAATCTAGGCTAGGAATAATGCGAATTAGGAAACCCAATTAGGTAACTAACATATTAGGAACCAAAATATAAATATTGCCTAATTCAGATGCCTAATTAACATATTACGAAATAATACAAAAAAATAATAGAAATATATAAATCTATATATATACATATAAATATATATGTATATATCCAAATTAATAAATAATTAGTAGAATCTCGAACTTTACAAAATCAAAGCTCTTGTTGATTTGGAGGATGATACCTCCATTTCAATGGAGTTCTGATTTTGATGTCGTTGTTGGTGGGGGCTCTCTGGCTGATCCCGATGTCGGTTGTTTTGTTGGTTGGAGGTTTCGGTGTTTTGGGGGTTCTGCTTCTTTTTTTGCCTGCTCTTGGCGTGCTTGGGGGGTGGATCGCCTAGTGTTTTCCTTTTCCTGTTGTAGCTTTGGGGTGTGTTCATGGCTTTCTCTGTGGTGTTTTCTGGCCTAGGAGTTTGAGTCATTATGGGTGTTTTCCGTGGTTTGGCTGGTATCTTACCATTCATTTTGTGTCTTGTTATTTCCCCTTCCGGGTCCTTGGCGTTTTAGTCTCAGTCCCTTTTAATCTTTGTAATTCGTTTTCAAAGATTAATAAATTTTTGTTTATCAAAAAAAAAACTCACACTCTCTATAGTATGTGACATTTTTGGAGACATTAGATCTATTTTTAAGAATCAGGGGACATTGGAGCATCTCCAACCCATCTCTCGTATAATCCCATTTTGGAGACTCAATACAACATATTACATATTTTTTTTTTTTTGTAAATCGTCATTCCTAATTTATTACATGAGGAGGGGAAATGAGAGTCGATCCCGGGATGCAGTATGGGGCATCCAAGAGCTCGACCGCATGAGCTAGCCATCACTTGCAAAATATTATGTTTAGAGCATCTATACATCAAAATAGAGGTGCTAATTATTTTTCTAATGCTTATGCAGCATTGCGGCATCTCTAAATTTGACATCAAAAGATTTTTATCTCTAATGTTGATGTCAAATTCTAAGTAGAAAACACTTTCTTCTTGAATTTCAAAATGTCGAAAATAGATGTGGCATGAGGAGTCAAATTTGCAGCAAATAGTGTGGAGCCAAATCCACCTTGAATTTGACACTCCTGATATCAGGGTTCAATAAAAAGAAGATACCAAAGGTTACCGTTTCAACCCCATATAGGACTTGAAGCCTTCCAGTCCACATTCTCCATTATATACAAACCTTCTCTCCAAAATTTTCTTTCAAATCTTTAAGTTTTAAATTTGAATTAAATATTAGAATCATTCTGAAGGTATTGTTGATATCTTCTCAATCGTATCAATTTTATGTGGAGCGGATTGACAATGTAGTTATTCGTGATTTACATAAATTTAACAAAAAACAGGAATGATGTTGTCGCCGTTACAAGATATCAAAAGATAGAGAGAATAAAATAGTGATTTTGAAAAAAAGGAGAAAAGGAGATGAGTTTCCATTTGGTAGAAGAGTCGCCATATATAGAGAATGAAAGCTTAGTCTTGAAAAAAGAAAGTTGAGTCTCAATTTGGAGGCCTCAAATAGAATTGAGTAGGAGTGACTTAATTCTTCAAAAATAGGGTTTTAATTCTATAAAATGGAGCTATGATAATGAGTTGGAAATGTTCTGAGATCACCCAATGGCTCTCTCTCTCTCTCTCTCTCTCTCTCTCTGTGAAACAATAGCGTCCAAACACTTTGAACGTGTCACAATTGTCATCACTTTCTACTTTATTTAATAACTTAGGAATTTTGTCTAATTTTCGCATTTCTCGATTAATTATGAAACTTCAATCCCACCCACTGTCCACTTAGGAGAAGTCTTTGTGAGGCCTATTGCTTAAAAAGAATCAATATTAGATGAGTGAACAAAATTTGGATGCCTGTCCTCTCTCTAATACAGTCCTTCTCGTGGTCGAAAAAGCAAAGATTCATAGGAAATCCAAGCACTGCCCATCTTCCCATTTGGTCTTCCAAGTTTCATATGAAATATTTCTTGGTTTTTGTGAATATTAATTTTGTTTCGAGGAAAAAAAAAGAAAAAAGAGTAGATTTCCTAAGTTTGCCGTTTGATTTTAGGGGAAGTCCCATAAAATTTACTGGATGATTTTAAATTTTATGGGATTTCACATTTTAGCACGTTCCCATAAAATCAACGTGCTAAAATGTGAAATCCCATAAAATCATTCAATTGATTTTATGAGAAATCTCATAAAATCAAACGACAAACTCAGCCTAATTTATAGCGACTGGGTACTTACATTTTGCAGGGAATTTATGTCCCATTATTAGAGTTTTCATACAAGCAATGGTTATTTCTCTAATTGGACGGGGATTGAAACTTCATTAAGTACAACTAATAATGCTGACTTTTGCTGAGAAGAAAAAACAAACGATTGTTTCACAATACAGATTTCTAGGGATTTTAAAAGATTATTCCAAAATATTTGGATAACATTAGTTGAAGTCTGGTTGATCGCCTCAAAACCTTCCCATACTCGTGCTTACTAGAGCAATGTGTGTGTTTGTTTGTTCAACAACATTGAAGTTTCTTTTTGGCCCAATCTAGACTAGTGTCCATGGGAGCTAAGGTAATGGTCCCATATTTTAGGTTTCCTTTTTTCCCTCTTGATTGAGTGGAATTCGTATGTATGGCATCGATTCATGTTTTAATTATTACCACATTTAAATTGGATTTACATCCTCATAAAAGTGCGTGCTGTAAAAAATGAACAGCTGTTTTAAACTTCTGTAGTCGAAGTTTTAATGGATAGTGATTTTCACACTCCTTTATATCTGCACTCCTTCCATTGTCTTTACTCACGTAAATTACACCATTGCTTTTTCGTTGCTCTTTTCACTTGTTCAGCCTTTTCATACGCGAAAGAACAATGTCGTAAATTAACAAGAATGAAAATGAACAAAAGAGGGAGTATCTAATTCACCTGAAAAAGTGCTCAACTACATTCATGTAGGATCTTGTTAGGCCATTGGGAATTTCCTAACCCTAGCTAAGCTCACGCGATTTTCCTAGTTTTTCGCGAAGCAATCTGTGATCGGAATATTTATACCTAAGCTTGAACAAAGTAATTTCTTGGATTAAGCTCTCAAGGCTCAAGAATTTAATTGACTAATCTTAATTCACATGCCACATGTGGGAGACTGTGTCTTGTTCCCCTAACCTAGACTTAGTTTTTATTTTTCTTCCAAATTTCAAGGTTCCTTAGCAATCAAAGAGTGTATCAGTTTACACATACTAGGATTAAACTAATATATGACGGCAGAATACTTCAAGAAGCCCTAGCTCCCAAAATGGGAATCTCCACAAACCCAATAAAACCCACTTCCCTAGTGAAGCTTCCACTAGCATTGTAGCCATTGGGGTCCATTTCCAGCTTCTCCATACATTTTTTTATTCGGAAAGTCAGTAGTGTTAGTTGTAGTTAGTAAAATTTGAATCGCAGTCAAGGAAGAGGATCCTATAGGGGCTCCCTTGCATAAGCCTTATGTAAGGGATTTGTCGTTTGAGATTGAATTTCAATGATCCGAGATGATCCGAACCGTTAGATGTGTTTAAAATATGTTTTTAAGGTCCAATGCGAGGATTCGTAAAAAAAATACCCGGAAGGGCTTGATCCGATCAATTTTTGAAAAAATGCTATGTATAACGTTTTTATCGAAAAATGCTTGGATCAAGCCCTTTCGGGTATTTGTTTTTCACGAATCCTCACGTTGGACCTTAAAAACACATTCTAAACGCATCTAACGGTTCGGATTGTCAAAATTCATTCTCGAACGAAAAATCCCTTACATAAGCTATGTAAGGGAGCCCCTATAGGATCCTCTCCCTCGCAGTCAAATACATTGGAGTACATATGCATATCACTGGGCTACCGCTCCATTTGCTCTAGCTTCTCGATACTAGGGGAATCTAACCGCAAGCAAGGGACCTTTTTTTTTTGGTCAGACAATAGGATGTTAGTCTATTAATGTTTGTTAGATTAGTATGAGAGCGAACCTCCTGTCCATAGGAGTCGAACCCTAGACCTCACGCTAGTACCACACTGAGTTTATAGGTTTCATTTCCATTGCTAGTAGCAAAAATTTGTAATTGAAGTTTGCATGACCGTTAATTTCAAAGTTTCAGAATTAATCGATGTGCGAACAAACTGATTCAGACACCCGATTAAGAATTAAAACTCTAATCTTCTTAATCCTAGTTGTCAACCAAAACTCCCCTCACCCTTGACATGGCAATCTTATTGGAGAGAGAGAGAACTAAACTAATTGGTAAGAAGGCAATTAGGTGGTTGGTAACATGGTCTATATTATATATCATCTCACTAAGAAATGCATCTTTCTCTGTTTGTGATGGTAAAATGTTTATGAATCACTTTTGTAGCAATGGCAAAGGGAATTGGTAAATGTTCATATAGATAGGGGGGCCCTTTACTGCCAACAATCTTTCATGTCCTAGTGAGGGTTTGTGTTTAATGCAACCATTGCCATGAAAGATATATGCAGAAGGGGACACAAAATGTAATTGAATTCAATAGTGGTATGATGAATTTATGATTCACATATCTTTGGTTTCAAGAATTGACAGAGAATCCCCTTGGATTGATATTGAATGAACCAAATCTAATGGGTTCCAATTCCATTCAATTTTATTAAAAGCAGGTTTAAGATTGATTTGTCACGTAAATAATACTGGAAATTTGAACACTTCTTTTTCTTCTGCTACTCGGCTCGATAGGCTATTCAAATTAAGCTTTGTGATTAGTATTTGATTTTAAGAGATATGCTTAACTGATTAACAAACCAAACCTAAATTCATTTTTATGATTCGGTAGGTATTCAAATCAATTTGAACAACCTACTCAATTGGCTCGACCTGTGATAACTTTTATTGTGCACATGAATGGATAGGAAAACTTGGATCCACATGGAAAATGAAGCTAGCTATCACCTATGAATAAGATTGAATTTTGTCCGCAAAATGAATACCCACAAAGAAAAAACTTTTCCAAAGAACTGTACTTTTAAATGAGGCAGCCATAGGTCAGTGACCTAGCATGACAAAGCACTCTCTTATTTATTTATTTATTTATTTTTGTCATTCGTCATTCCTACTCTATTACATTGGGGGAGGGAGACTCGATCCCGGGATACAGTGTGAAGCATCCAAGAGCTCCACCACCGCATGGAATGTCTAATTTTTCGGACAGAATCTCCACAGTAATGTCTCTTTTAGATAAATTAATTCCCTTCCTTATCGGATTGGGGACTAATAAGAATGGTTGAGACAACTAACATCCATATAGTTCGTATTTTGGATACTTGTATAACCATCGAAGGTTGTTGAAATGACTCGTTCCTAGAAATTCGGATGGAAAGATGGGTAGATCTTTGATTTGTAGTTTGAGCAAAGTATCTTCGCGACCCTTGGATTCTGTTCAGGGTTTTATTTTCTCTTTTTCTTTTGTATTTTATTTGTTTTTCCTCTGAGATGGGGTTCCATCTGATCTTTCTTCGTGTCTTATTGTTGCCTTTATCTTCGACTCGCACCATCACCGAATATGATTTGATCTGTTTCTGCAGCACATGCTAGGGGAAAACTTGGATCCACATGGAAAATGAAGCGAGCGTGAGGCTCATGTCTAGATAAAAGGGATAAGTTTCCTATTTTTGTTTTATTTGTTTTATTTTTTGCTTGATGGGTTGTCATAAATTCTTGTTTTTGTATTTTGGATGGAACTCTTGTAAATGCCGCTGCCCGCTGGGCTTTTTCTTATTGGAAATTATAAAAAAGAGAGGGAATTTGATTTTCTTTCTGTTTCTTTTTCTTTTTTCAGCTTTTGAAAAACCCAAATCTTAAGCCAACAGAGTCACTGTTTTACCCCTACAAGGATTGCATAACCGTTTTAAGCAGTTTATGTTTTGGCCTTTTCTCTTTGGAAAATGGCTCTCTCCTTGTGTCATTTTCCATACCTTTGGCAAAAGGAATAGGCATTTCCAAAGCACCTCTGGTTTTTTGTGCACTTAAATTATACGTTTCCTGATGCTGACTGACTTGTTTTTTCTACGTATGCATAGTTGCATACATGCAAAATGGAGCCAAAGCGCCGAGAGTTTGTCCGATTGGTTGGTGCTTTGATAAGTTTGTCAGGTTCGATTCTTGGGGTCAGGCTGTGAGAAAGTAATTTCTTATGAATTTGGCCCCTAATCCGGGTGTAAACTCTATGCCTTTGACTGGACTGACGAGAGGATTAGTCGATGCGTGGGTAAACTGAACCGGTCACCCCTGACCAGGGGCGGACCAACATAAAGGCAAGGGGGGTCAACTGACCCCGCTGGATTAAGATTCCCTACAGACATGTACATATATTTTTAGATATTTTGGAAATTTTGCCCCAAGATCCTATACTCTATTCTCTAGATCTTATCGCAAGGAACATGAAATCTTTACAACCTTGCCCAAATGGTTCACTAAATCTCCCCATTATGTACTCTATCCATCCAATTTTGATAGTCTCTTACGAAAAGACGTTCAATTTTCAAAAAATTAAAATTAAGTACTTTTGTTCATATTTTTTCTCACCAGGTTAGAAGAACTAATTGTGATATTTAATTTGGTAAGAAAAAACTCGAAAAACCATGTGCGAAAATACTTTAATTTTTGTCTGAAAAAATTGCATGTACTTTCGTAGAGGACCATCAAAATGGAACGAAAGGAGTATACGCCGTAGAGTTTTGACCCCACTGATGATAAATCCTGCGTCCGCCCTTGCCCCTGACCTTCAATAAAATTAAAGAGAGCATAAGAAGAAACTCGATCAATTTTTCCAAGGCAAAATGGAGCAGCAGAGTGATAACCATATGGTTTCTGTTGTGTACAACGAAAAGTAAGAGGAGAGAGAGAGAGACTCAGAGAGAGTTGGAAATGTTTTGTACTATGTGAACCTCATCTCCTAACAACACAATAAAAGTGTGTTAATTTTTCATTGTCGAAATTTATCGCTATGTGGTTTGTTAAGAGTACAGGTGAAAGATACTAGTAAATGATACTTTCAGACAGGGACGGAGCAAGAAATTTCACTACGCAAGAGCGAGCCTATACAATTCAAAGGAAAATTTTTGAATTTTTTTTTTCCTATATAAAACTAGAAGTTTTTTTTTGTTCTTGCAGGGACGACCGCCCTTATTGGCACCCCCGGCTCCATCCCTGCTTTCAGGGCGTTGAATAATTACACTTGGGAGGGATGAGATTTCCTTAACTAGTTTCTACAAAACACTTACAAATTGGGTTTCGGGTTAGTTCTTTGACCAAGATGGTGTCACTTCCTTTGTAACCTTCTATTTTTCATAGGCTTGATCTTCATCCCATGCTTTCCTCCCATCAAAGCATTAAGGGCCTATTGACAACATATACACATATTACTATATCTCTCAATCCAAATATGTCCACCGGCTGTAAGGAACCCGGGGGCTCTATTGTCCTTTGGGGGTGGCAGGCCCTGTCAACCCATCCGAGTCGTCCATCTCGGCAAACAACGGTTCAGATTCGCAAATGCATTATTACCAGTAATAATACACTTTGAACGGTATGAATGCATCTGTGATTTGAACCGTTGATTGTAGAGAGGGGCGATTGAGATAAAAAAATTGGTAGGATCTGCCGTCCCTCACAGACAGCAAAGCCCGCGAGTTTAGTAGTTTGAGAGAGAGAGAGAGAGAGAGAGAGAGTGGGGCAACAGACAGCTGAGGTAGCACAAGAAAATATCATTCCAACTTTTGAACAAGTAATTCACCTACCCAAGGAACATTAATTTGTTAATGCTGTGGCGTACAAAAAACGTCCCTATTAGGTCCTCCATTTTTGTTCTTCTTTTAGTAACTCAAGATGTTTAGCTCGCACACCTCGATTTATTCCTATGAGACCGATCACTAACGGAAGGCTTGATTACAATTGAGAAAAAAATACGTGTGAGCCGATCCGCAAGAGTTTATACCCATAAATAAACTTAGACCAATGTTGCTTGTTTCCAATAAGCTAAAAAGCCTAAGACCAAAATTACAGCTCCAGGCATATGCTACTCTGCAAGAATGGTGTAACCTAAATCTATCAACTCTCAAGTCCAAAGCACCAAAAAAAAAAAGAATAACTCTCAAGTCCAACACATCATCTCTTAGTTTATTGAAGTTAGCTCCCCAACCTTGCAACCAGGATAGCTAATGGTTCTCACATCGGCACTAAAATGATAATCGGACAGAAACCGATATGAAGGTGTTTCGCGTAAAACTTAAAAAGAGAGAGAGGATAATGGCTCGATCGGTTCGATGAGATCATATAAATATAACGCATATGTATATCTCAGAATCCATAGAACATGCAAGGCGCAAGGGCCAAATGTAGATCCTTTTCTTGAAGATGAACTGCTTAAAAAGGACACAGGTGACCCACATGTAATTGTTTGTATAAGCAAGTTACAAGAATATGCAGATCCTTTTCTTGCCCACTACAGCCACAAATTTAATTATAAACAAAACGATTGGTAGTTGGAAGATTCAGAAGGTAGTCTTCCCGGAGGAAAGAAATTGTACTTTTCTCCGACTCGAATCGGAGAAGAGACTGGTCACCACCTCAATTGAGTTGAGTTTTTACAGGGACCTTCGAAAAAATTATTTTAAAATTATTGAACGGTTCGAATTATTCGTGTGGGAGGGCCCCCGTAAACTGTTCTACATTTTCGGTACCGTCCTCCTACGGTACCCATACTCGGGTCCTTGAGCATGGTTGCAGAAAACAACTGCTATACATTTTCATTGTATTGGCACGAATTCAGTTTGCTGAGCAAAGGAAATGGTACGAATTCAACCCATAGGAACTAACCT
>JAXBDA010001745.1:0-12500 GCA_036023075.1 Gaultheria prostrata | reverse complement strand
GAGAACGGAGCACTCGTGTTAGGCTACTAGCCTTTCGTCATTGGCCACTAGCTCCCATCTTGAAAGCGAGAAGTCTTTGAGGTCGCAGTAGCTCTCGATTGAGAATTCTTCCTCGTGAGCAATCCAAGAGCTAGGAAATACAAAACAAGAAATTCTTTCTACTCATACACCCGAACCACTTCTCTTTATCATACATTCCAAATAGTAGCTATTAAAACTCATTTACAATCACCAAGCTATACATAAAATAGTGAAAATCATCAGTCCAAATTCACATACAAATAAGCATCTCTTCGAACACCATGGAAAATTGTAACCAACCTAAAGTATACTTGTTCCAAGAACTAGAATCAGCAAGTTAAATAAACCAAGAAAAAATTCATGAATACACGCCTGGAGCTACATTTACTACGTCGATCTACGGTTCGCGAGAAGGAAAAACAAGACAAGAAAAATAAACAGTTACAAAAGTATTCGACAGATACCTTATGGGAATAACGCGTTGCTGCGGCGGCGGCGTCGGCGTCGGCTTTTGGACGGAAACACACAAAAGCGTCGCCGTCGACGGGGGCTTTGAACTTCAATACAAAACCTGACCAGTGACCACCACTCAGGTCAATATGAGGTTCTATCCTTAACTAAAGTAACCTAACTAGCTAAGCGGCGTCGTGAAAAGAAACATACTCTCTCCGTTTAACCCGACCCACCCGGGGTTGCCCATAAAGGCGTGATTGTCAACCACGCCTTCTAAAAGCGTGTTTAAGCGTGATTCTTAACCACGGTTTCAAGAAAACGTGGTTGCTAACCACGACTTCAAGTTTATTAAATTCATCAAATGAAAAAGCCGCAAATCGGTTTGATGAGCCTGTACTGCTTTTGTGCCAAAATTTCAAGCCCTAGAATTGCTGGAGTCCATTGATTGCCCTTGCGAAGTGCTTGGCGGAGAGACGACAGATCTTAATTCCGTGAGTCCTCTCTCTCTCTCATTTTCTTCTCCTTCAATTCTAATTCCGTATACGAATTCTTGCGTATTTATATAGTATATGTCATTCCTATAATTGATGGTTTTTTTGGGGTAAAACCTATAATTGATGTTGTCTTTACTGTTTTAGTATTATTAACTTCGAAGTAAAAATCATGAGATGTTCCTCTCTCTCTCTCTCTCTCTCTCTTACCTGAATAAGGATCGATCCGTGAGGTCATAGATTATTCACATGGTACGAAGTACTAACAGCTCCAATGGACAAACTCTATTCTAAGTTAAATTTTGAGTAAAAGTTTAATGGTAGCTGTAGTTTGTGAAGAGCAAAACAAGCCTTCAAAGATTAGAGTAAATATTTGAGTATTCCCTTGATTTGGTTTGAGGAACTCAATCTGGTATGAGTTTTAGTCAAAGAAAAGAGTGCATTGGGGGGGGGGGGGGGGGGGGTTTACTCAGTATTTGGTTCTGAGTCAAATTATAAGGGTAAGGGCCGAAGATGCTCTAAACACACTGGCCACTGGGAAAGAAAAATGAA
Source organism: Gaultheria prostrata (assembly GCA_036023075.1). NCBI lineage: Eukaryota > Viridiplantae > Streptophyta > Magnoliopsida > Ericales > Ericaceae > Gaultheria > Gaultheria prostrata. The sequence goes on along the minus strand of JAXBDA010001745.1, from coordinate 10,983 downwards.
CACAAATGACAAAGTATTTGTTTTTGTTTTTTTCCCTTTCAGCCAATATGCTGATTTTGCTGGATACTGAAGTTATATGTTTATGTCATCATTTTAAGGTTCTAAATCTTGGCACCTTATGTTGTTCCTAGTCATCTTCATACCATGAAAAGGTCAATGCCATGGAGTGACGGAGAGGATGATTCATTATCTGATGATTCTTCAACCTTGGACACGGACACAGAATCAAATGATGGGTCTGACAAAAAGAAGAACACGAAGATTAGTGGCACTGGTACCTCTAGTAAACACTCCAAAGGAAAAACATCTGGAGGTAAGTTGTTGTCCTCCTGGTTCTTCGTCCAGATATTGTGAGTTGAGAATTTTTTTTGTTCATTGCAACAACCATCAGCTGGTAAATATTATACATATGCCTTCGATGATGCTTACGTTCAAAAACAATTCTATTTTGTCTTATAATGAACTTGATTATGTTATTTGTAGTTGCCGTTTTGCTTTATTAGTTACATGCGGGTCAGTTCTTCTTGATTGAGTTAGCAATTACGATTTGTATAACTGCTCAAGGACCCTGTCATGTACCCAAGGAATAACTTCTAATATATCCCTACTTGGGTCAATTTTTTGAGAAGTTTAGCAACAAGATGAACCGTTGAGAAATCATCTGACGGGGTTCATGGAGAGGATTTAGGTGTACAAGGACCGCATGTGAGTATATCATGCATAAGTGCCAACAACAAATAACAAAATTGGAGTGCAGAAGCAGATTCAAAAATCACTAAAAGATGCTTGTGCTGGATTTTGTCTTTTCAGCGGGAATAACCTCTCTCTATGTAGTATTTTGTAGGTTTTTCAACTTATTCTGGCCGTGAAACGATCCTATAATTGTTTGTGGGAATACAGATTTGAATGGAAGGTGAGCTACTACGTGTGCAAAAAGCATGCAGTCAATTCGCACCCTATCACCTGAAGTTTCTACAGTTCCATTTGTCTTTCACTTGTGGTGCCAACCAAATGACAGGAAGTCGTTTTGCTTGTGGAATATTTTTGTCCTCCAACAAACAGAATGAAGGCATATTGTTTACTTTCTAATCACCCTAGTCACTACTTCTCAAATAGTGTTAGGTACAAGATATGAATTTGGTAAGTTTGAGCAGACTTTAGTTTGGCATCTATAACATTATAGCCATTTTATGGATTTACGCCACTACAGGGAAATCGCTGTTGAAAGGCAGATCAGGATTGCTCAAAATCGTTGTCGGATATTTGGGAACATAAAGAGACTAGGTGTAAATATATCTATTCAAGTATAAAAGTGAATGAACGTTTTGATGTTTCGTCATGAGATATTTTATTACTGGTAAATTTTTAGAGTGCAAGACCAAGAAGGTATCTTTGCACTGGAATTACTACAGTCCGACTTCTGTGCCTCTCTATTGGGACTTGCTTTGAACAATTCTTCTTGTGTTTCTTAGGCATAAATCACTGTTTGACCATTGTTTTAGCTACATTTATGCAGCTGATTCTGGAAAACGAAAAAGCAAGGGTATAAACTTTGAAGCTTTGAGTCAATATGGCTATAAAGGCGGACCATCGATCTTGGGTGTGCCTCCTCCAAAGGAAACCGACCAAGAGAAAGATTGGTCTTGGTCTACGGGTAAGGAAAGTCGTGCAGCAAATGAGACGGAAGAAACTTATGAAGAAAGACGAAGAACCAGGGATGCCATTATTGAAGGAGAGCAGCTAACCAATGTGCAAACTCAGAAAGACAAAAAGAACTTTTCATTTTCGCAGAAGGAAAAGAGGAAGAGAGATATTGGTCAAGCTAGTCGCGGGAAGAGTTATGTCGAAGAAGAGAAGAGGTTGCTAAGGGACAGTGGTGTTTATTCCGGGTTTGATTCCTGATATGAGATTGTATCACTGTTTAGCTCTTTGTAATGGCAATCATCTGGATAATAAATTTCTAAGGAGAATGTATTGTTGAAAAGTTGTTTGATTTTTTCAAACACCCCCCAACGGGCCCAACCTTGATCTGAAGAGCATGCGCAATCCTCGCACTACTAATCCAACAACATGCAAATTAAAATGTTTAGCACCACGTAGTTAGAAAAGGATTTGGCTTAGAATTATATGATTAAACTGTCGCATAAAACTGAGAAGCACCTATGATAGAATGAGCGAAAAATGCATCTGTTGCGCAGGTGTATGCTATCACACTAGTGTATAAGCGCATCTCCAGGAGCCTCAACAAAGCTACGACGTGGCCATTTTTGGTGGGAAAGCTCCCCAAATCCACACCCACCCATATTTGCTATAGTACCTCGCCACAGATCTTGAGGTACTGTAGCCTCGCTTCCTCCTCTCCCACCAGCGTGCTTCGACTGGGTCTCTGTCTCTCTCTTTCTCTCTCTCTCGCGCAGTATCTCTCTCTCCTGCCGGAGCTAACTGCAAACTGAAAAAAAGAGTCGCCGGAAATCTCCAAGTCGACAAAAAAAAAAGGAAACTTGATCCTGAAATCGTTTTGATATCGGAGGGTTGCAGATCTCGTCGAGACGATCCCAATGGTGCAAGAACCGTCGCCGACGGAGTCGTGTGGTGGTCGCACGCTCCTGTGGGAGGAAGACGAAGATCAGCACTTTTTTTTTTTTTTAGGCAAATGGCTAGACTGTTGGGTGTTGGTGGCTAGGCAAATTGGTACTATTTTTCTAGTCATATGTGGCTAATTTTTGTTGAGACCGATGGAGATGCTCTAACAATGTATACAATTGTGAACGAGTTCAAAGCACATCATTCAATCTTCTATAAAGTTTAAAAGAATAAACAAACAAGACGTGCCTTCAGACTTCAGTGATGAGTGATAGATGCAACTCCCGTGAAACCCCGCTTTCTTTTCTAAGACTAAGAACGCCATCAACTGACTATGTTTTGCAGCGAAAATCTCTGTAAATGCTACAACAGCGCCATGAAATACAAAATTTCAACTGACAGGCCTGCCACGAAACTCAACATTTGTGCACTGCGAACAATTCGATAAAGTACAAAAACCCATCCAAAACAAGCACTTTAGTGATGAACGGCTTCATGACACCATTGTTTGAACGTACAAGAGTATTACGTATCAAAGAAGGAAGAAAAAGTAGTGAAAACATAAATCATGGACCACGAGCTAAACTGAAACAGAAGCATCCATTAGCCTGGCCGTTAGGTAACATGCCGCCTCCTTTGCTTGTGTCAATCGCTTCTAATAGCTTCACGACCTCATCCATCTCTGGGCGTTTTTCTGGGTTTGCATCCCAGCATCTTCTCATGATGCTGGCCACTGAACTTGGGCAACATCTAGGAATTTCTGGACGTTGATTCTATCAAACATAAAAGTTACCATTGTCAACATATGAAGCATGCAATGACGGGATAGAAGAACTACTGAACTCGGAGGCAGAGTGGGACTTGAGGACCCCAATAAAAAAGTACCATCCAACCATTGGCTACTTAAATATTTTTCCACACAGTTGCCCTATTAATATCTTCGATTCTTCTTGCTTAGGGAACTTATAGTGTCCTAAAAGTTCGATGACGTTGAATCATGCATACCCAAAGATAAGGTATCACCCATATACTGGCATAGAAACAGGTTTCATAGAGCGCATTCCCAACTTCTCTCGTCGACTTGCAAAATAAAGAAAAAACCTCACGCATTCGGGTTTGTGCTCAATTGTCGGGTTCACCTAACTCTAATGTCGACGAATGCATTTGTTTGGTTATGATGAGTATGAGGTGCTATTACTATAAGTTGTAAGAGGGTTTCATGCATAGCTAGGGTGCGTTGCGCCTAAATTATTGTAGGCCAAATGATAGGTGGACTCGAACTACTATAGGTGCTCAATTTCATGTTATCCAAGTCTGGGTACTTGAATCATGTAAGAGAGTACAAAGAACACAGGGCATAAAGGATTCTAAATGCACATCCACGACCAGTGCACAGTGCTAACAGAAATGTCGCTTGAAACATCAATTTTACCTACGTACTAAAAGAGTAACAGACTAACCTGTTTAACAACTGCAGAAGATACTTCGGCAAAGCTCAGATCAGGATAAGGCATGTCACAACAATAGATTTCCCAAAAGCATATGCTGAAACTGTAGACATCACATTTCCTGTTATAAGGCTTGCCATCGAGGACCTACAAAATTAGTCCATTAGATGGGACAAGAAAACTGAGATGGAGAAAAAGTGGACATTCATTCGACTGTGGTGCCAAGCGTATTGACAATAGAATACGTATAGAGTAGGATAAAATTATCGGCTTCGAACAATTCAACAGTTTCAACTATCCACTAGGAAAACTGATTGAGAGTGGAAGAGTAACAAGGTGTAGTACCTCTGGGGCCATGTATCCAAGGGTGCCAGTTTCCCCAGTCATGTCCCTGGGGTTTTGAGCTTCAACTCGAGCAACACCAAAATCAGCAATTTTCAGATTTCTATGAGAATCTAGCAACATATTTTCTGATTTAACATCCCGGTGTACAATCTTCTTTGAGTGAAGGTAGCTCAAACTGAGAAAAGAAAGAGAGGCAAAACATTAACGCAACCCTTTGGATCTCAACCATTACCGACAGAAATTAGCCTCACCCTCTAGCAAGGTCCAAAGCAAGTTGAATCACAACTTTAAAGGCAAGTTTCTTTTGCCAATTCCTGATTAAGTACTTCTTTAGTGTTCCTCCTGGAAGGTACTCAACGACAACAGAACAAGCTCTGGTAGGAAGGGAGTTAATAGCATCATGAGAGGTGTTGGAAGGGATCTTGAGATTTACTGTTCCCATAGAAGCTCCAATGAACTTTTAACAGCAAAGAAGTAACATAAGAGTCCCGATAAATATACATGAGAAAACAATTAATCGCACAACACACAAGCAAAAGAGATGGAAACATATTTCGAAAGGCTAGATAATGAAAAGCAGTTAGAAACAACCGGTTGATTTGTGTATGAGGACTGGAAATTAATTGGCAGACTTATCCAGTTAAATGGAAAAAATTTCACTCCCAGCTGTGCCCACTAGCCAGCAGACTCGTTAGTATTGTAATCACTAATCAGATCACATATGCCAATCCATACCATAACTGATGTAAATTATTCTACTAATTTAATGGGCAGTGTCATCTGGTATTGAAATGTGGAACCAACGCCAACATAAGACTTCATGTGTTAGCAAAGGGGAGGAAGAATTTAAGTAGACAAAAGAAAAAACTTTACCTTAGTAACATTTGGATGGTCAAGCTTTTGCCAAACAGCCACTTCTTGCTGAAACGATGCCCGAAGCGTAGCAGTTTCAGTAGCTGTGGCAATACCATCCTCCCCCCAATCCAGTACTTTCACTGTAACATTAACCAGACAATTTAAAATTCGAAACTTTCAGTTCGGACCAACAACTAAACAAGTAGGGAAAATTCTTTTTCTGTTTTATTTCGACTGCTACAACACAACCTACCTATACAAAGTATCATAGCTGTTCAAGCAAGATACACATATCACGTATTGCCTCAACCCTTTTCAAAAGATTCTTTCAGTTGGAAACCTTATTATGTCGGACCCGGAGGTGCTGGAGAGCAGCCCTGGTGTGCGGCATCAGAGCCGTCAGATGTGTTTTCAACTGCTTGGATTTCTCCTCGGCAATGGACGGCTCAGATCAACAAAGTGCCAAGATGAAATCCGAGCCGTTGAAAACACATCCGACGGCCCTGATGCCGCACTCCAGGGCCGCTCTCCAGGGATTGCTCTCCAGCACCCCCTCTTCCACTATTAAGTCAAAACCAAATGGACATTGAAATTATCAAATCCAATACTCCAAGTAACTGCCAACCAAAAGTTGAGTGATTATGGAAATTAAGACCATAATCATACCATTTGAAAGACGGTTCATTGGGCAGATACCGAGATTAAATGGAGTGATACCATTTTACCATTGTTAACCTGAATATATAACAATACATATGTAGATAGCATACAAAATGTGCAATCAACAAAAATGAAATATGTTATTGTTTCACTAAACAGAATGGGAAAAAAAGGGAAAAGCTGAATAACCTGCAACATCTTGGCCATCATAAGTACCGCGGTAAACGGTACCATACGTCCCATGAGCTATAACACTAAGAATATCCAATTTAGCCAAATCAATTTCCCACACTTCCTTCTTGGTTTGAGCTTCCCTATCCCTCGACCAAACCCGGCTCAAGTGTTTCTCCAATTGTACATCCCAACTCTTGAAATCAATCTTATCTGCTCTGAAAAACATATCTTTGCTACTTATACTTCCCACGTCCTTTGCCTTCACACCCTCCTCTGTATCAGACTTCTCAAACACGTTCTCTCCATCTTTATAACCTCCCTCAACACTCTTCAAATCCATTTTTGCAGACTTGAATTCAATAAATTATACTTCAACCCCCCAAAATTTCCAAAAGTGAGAAAAAAAAGAATATCAAACCAAAACCAGTTCAAGAAAAGAAGGATTGATTGGCAAGAATTAGCTAGCAATATTTTTGCTATAGCAATTACATTTGAAACAATTAACAAAAAAAAAGAAGCTGAAAAATAAAACCCAACTCAAGTAATTGAAAATCAAACGATTTCATGAAATTCCAGAGTGAAGGTGGTGGACTCAGCGGAAACCCTTAGTAAAAAAACGGAATTTTTTTCTTTTTTCCACACCAAAATAAATAAGAAACAAACCCACTGAAGGAAACCCACAAAAGAAATTAACCCGATAACCTGAATTCGTGACTGGGAAGGAAAAACAATAAAAACCAAATCTTTATCTTTTATGAGAAGCTAATAAAAATCAAAGGAGATATAGAAAAAAGAGAGCGGAAACTTCAAGCTAATCCAATGAGACTACACAGAGAAAGGAATCACCACATTTTAGAGAGAGATGAAGAAAAGGAAGGCGGCGGTGTCCTCATATAGCTGCTGTCCGACCCCATGCATGACAAACTCTATCAACCTTTTCGTATTCGTACGTAGGAGAATAAGGACGGTCCACAAACAAGAGTTATGTAGGAGAATAGTTTATCGAAGCCGTTGAATCTTGAGATGGACGTTGCGAATATAGTCGGTGTGCAAACACTTTATGTGCCGACTGTACGCAAATAAATTTTTAGGTACTAGTTCCACTCGTAAAAGAAAGAATTCATGTTGTGCCATTGTTTATATTGGATTTTACTTGTGTGGTCGAAAATCTTTTGTATTTGGACCTAACAGAAGAAGACGAACCTAAAATAAATTCCCTGTGGTTGCAAATGGACCTAAAAGAACCTTGGGTCCCTGCCCCACTGTAGTGGAGGAGTGGGTACTTTGGAGTACTGTGTGTCTGCGTGGCAATGAGTCAATGACACTATTCTTCACAAATAAAAGATCGTCATTATATTATGTCGGTCGTTTTTTATCCCTCAACTACTTAATCAAACTAAATAATAAATGTTTTTGTCCGATAATTTATCGCAACGCAAATGATTTGTGATATTTTTTAAAATGTAGACGCCGCCACGTTGTATTCTAGGAGTGCTGAATAATTACTCAGTGGAGGAAGGCACTACAACATTGTGGGAATAATGTACTTTCGGTTGGATCTTTTGACATTTTTTAGGTGAGTTCACACTAAATTTTGGGTTCAAATATTTGTGACAAATTAACAATATGCACTGGGCCTTGACATACGATTAATCATATTTTTTATAAAATTTACAGATCGATAAATTAATTCTGTTAAAATTTCTTTTGATAGTTTGATTGTTTTCGGATTTTATATACTGTTTTATATGTTGTTCCCTATGATAATTGTTAAATTTATAAAGATCAAATTTATAAGAAGATATATATAAGATTTTGGTTACGGCTGAATTCTTTGTTCATATTTTAGTTTTGACTTTCGATACGGTATATTTTCAGTAATATTCTGATTTCAAAAATGGCATATTCTATTCTGGTTAATATTCGATTCGTAGTTATGATCGTAAGACGCCTTTGATAATTTATTCTCCACTATAATTTCTTGTCAGCAATGAAGTAAAATTACTATAATTTCTTGTCAGCAATGAAGTAAAATTAATTATTTGCAGTTCTACTCGAGAAAAGGGTTGATAAAATTTACAAAAAAATATAAAGCAGTACTAATTAAAGATAATACTCCTTTAGAGAATTTCAACAATTAGTCAACAATCAAGGGTTGGAACCTTTCGGTTTGTTCAAGGTTTCGAATGGCGTTCTTGTAAGGGAAGCTCAAGATTTTTATTTTTTATTTTACGTAATCAAACAAAAAGGAAAAGAGAAAAAACTGGAAGGACTAGTTTCAAAAATTTAGGAAATTGCTACAATACACACCTATTATATGGTCCAGATTGTGCCACCTCATTGGCAATCGTAACATTTTTTTAGTGTTTCGTAACTTTTCAGCAATATATTTTGGTGTGTTTCGTAACTTTTATAAAAAAATCGTAACTTCTATAGGAGTGTGTATGATACACACTCAAATAAGAAGTGTGTATTGTAGCATTTTCCATAAAAAATTTATACTCCTATAGGAAATGACTTCGCACTCCCGACTCCTCTTTTATCGACGTACTCTCTTTTTTCATCCTTAAATTACAACTTACAAGAATGATGTCTGTATACTGAAGAGTTCAATCAGAATCTAGAGATAGTGTCGTTATTTCATGTAAATAAAGACGGAAAAGGAATGTACGTGGATAAAAAGAGGGTGAAGAAATCACTTCCCGTCCCGAATGTGATTTTCAAACTTCTTTGCGAGGCCTACATTGTCCTTTGGGGAATTTTGGAATTTTTCGACCATTGTCTTTTGGGGAGCTCAAAGGGTGAAATATGATTTTCAAAGACCATTCAAAATGACAGGAATAACATCGGTGATCGTGGCCCGTGGGCTACAGTACAGTACAGTCCAGATGTTGCTTACCCAAAAAGTTGCCGACGAGAGTATCAAGGGCGTGTTTTTCGTAGTTTTTTTTGTCTTTAAATTTTACTCCGTAAACAGTAAGAATATTTCTCTTATTGTAATTTTGCTCACCCTCCTGCTTATTAGTATCAACTACTCCTAGTAGATAATAGTACTATTTCCGTTGTCTTTTTTAGGCCATGCCACTAATTGTTTATGAAATTCTATACAAAGAAAACATTCAAGATACCAAATGGAGTAGTAAATTTTTTTTGATCGGAAATGGAGTAGTAAATTACGAGTGCAAATTTGTTCCCCATCACCTAATAAAGGTGAACAAAACCCTCACCCTGATTGGTTAAAAATGTGTGGAATCCACAGAATTAATACACTTTTGGATAAGCATGACATCATTTCTGTGGTGAGCCCACACAATTTCAATCAATCAGGGTGAGGATTTTGTTCACACTCATTAGGTGAGGGTGAACAATTTTGTACTCAGTAAATTACTAGCACAATCACATTTAATTTACCTATTCTAAAAACTGTACCACTTTTCGAAATGTTTAAATAACTTAGTAGTACTTTCTTGCAATTTTTTTAATTTTCTTCGCACCAAATTGAAGGACTTCAATCAGCTCTTGCAACAAGTGTGAAAAAACTATAGAAGACATATAGTGTTTATAGAAGAAAAAATTATACTATAAGATAGGAGTATTATTCAACCGTGATAGTATACTACCTCCGACCTTTTCAAGTGTTTCCCATGAAAAGACGTATAATTTTTTAATATAAAAAAATACTTTTGTGCTTAATTTTTTCAATTTCTTTGCAACTAATTAAAGATCTAGTTGAGTTTTTTTAATTTTGTGCAAGAATGTTAAAAAATTTACGCACGCCTTTTCTTAAAGGACACTTAAAAAAGAACAAAATGAGTAATATTTATTAAAAATACAAGGAAAAACAAACTTATGGAGTAGTATATAATTCCATTAATTGGTGATGACTCATGACAGAATGATACTTTGTACCCATACCCATCTGTTAGTCAACGATTAGTCCAATGGTCAATTCAACATGAACCTATTGGCTCTTATTTTCAGAGTCGGCTTTGGACATACGCCAATGATACGGCTACATCTGACCTCCAAATTTTGACTAATTTTATGGGCCCCAGATATTTTATACCTTATATATATGTATACATCTAAACTTGATTATGAGAGCTTAATTACTACTTTGCTGCGAAAAATGTAAGAATGGTGATATTTAAGTAATATATTTCGGATTAACGTCTATAATGATTACCAATTTTTGTGTTATTATTAGTTTTAGTTCATGTAATATTTTTTGTGTATTATATAATGGGCCTAAAAAATAAAGTTCGCATATGGTCTCAAAAAAGTCAGAGCCGGCACTGCTTATTTTCTTCTTCTTCTTCTTCAAACAAGCTTACTAAAGGATGTGATGGTGATTGAGATTTCAACGGGTGGAAGGGAGTGGAAGGAGGAGGAGGAGGAGGAGAGGCCATTGTTCATATGCCGAGGGCGAGTTTGTTGCAATAGAATTCTTCAAGGGGTGACATTGAAATTTACCCAAGCTAAATTGCTTGACCACGCACTTAAAAAAATGCTTTTTCTGTTCGTAGGCCACTATGGATGGTCCACATGAAAAGTTGAAAGAAGTCTCTTCAGTAAAGATTCAATTCAACGTGCAAGAACAATTTCATGTGTTAAATGCAAATGCTTTTTTTGGTCGGTGGTTTTCCTCCCAACACAATTGATCAGGATTTAATTCTTAGGATCGAGTCGCACGAAATAGATTTTTAGTGAATCTCTTAGCCTCGACGTGGATGGTCTGCTTTTGACCGGATAATGAGATTGAGGTATGCGTAAACTGGTTTTTGATAACCACATGAATATTGAATGAATAAATTTCTTGCTATCCTCAAAGAGAGAGAGAGAGAGAGAGAGAGAGAGAGAGAGAGAGAGAGAGAGAGAGAGAGAGAGAGAGAGAGAGAGAGAGAGAGAGAGAGAGAGA
>JAXBDA010001744.1:0-50434 GCA_036023075.1 Gaultheria prostrata | reverse complement strand
TGATTTTTCCGTTTGTTTTCGTAACCGCCGTTATCTATTGGACTCAAATCATACAAAATCAAAACTACAGGGTTCGTTCGAGTGAAATTGAAAATAGAGGGACTAAATCGAGACATGGGTGAAACTAGAGGGACCATTTCAATAAATTTCCCTTTTTTTTTGTTTTCTTTCTCTTTGATGATACTTGGTGGTTGGCCCTCGTGCGATGCACGAGTGGTGTGCCTGTGGATTTTGACGTGGTCTACGTTTTTGGTAAGAAGTGGTTGTTATGATTTGCATAATATATACCTGAATTTTGGAAGTTCAAAATAGAGTACCACACTACATTGTAAAGGATACACTGGCCAATCAAAACAAACAACTGCCATAGCTATTGTACTTCAAATCACACACACCAAAAGATTTGCTAGTACGGACTGTTTTTTTGGCTGCTGGCTGCTCAATATATTATGGAATGACTGATCTAGTTGGTTTTTCCTTCAAGTGTAGGGTTGCGGCTTGTTCTGTCTTGTCTTCCAAGGCTGTGTTGTCTGTTGAGCTGTTTGGTGATGTTTTCTCGTATGAGGAGTCGGCCTTGTTGTCTTCTGTTTTAGCTTTCTTAGTTGGTGTTGGCGGTTCTAGTTGCAGGAGTATTTGGTTTGCGGATGCTCAGGTGGTGTGGCTTTGAAAATTAAGACGACGTTGAATTTGCACTGCTCAATTTCTCCATAGGTGTACACTTAGCCTTCGAGGTTGACGCTGCTTTCTGTTGCATGGCGATTTGGGAGATGGTCATGTGTTGTTTTGTTTTGTTTTTTTTAGTATGGATGGTGGAGTGCGTATATAATCACTTGTATTGTTATTTGAAATATGTTCTTACGTCGATTGTGTTCGCCAACAGTTCTGCTCCAGTAATGCCATAGAATTGTTCCTTGGATTGAACCAGTTTGATTAGTCATTTCAATGTCGAATTTTATCCTGCATGTTTAGAATTTTTGTTATTCATTGCACTGCACCACAAAAATGTTGACCATGTAAACATAGCTGTATTGGGAAAAAAGTTGGTTGAGTGCAATCAGTCATATGTTATGTCAATGCTGATTTGGAATTCAACTAATGGCCTAATGGGTGTTGATAAAGTCTTGGAAACATAAAGCATGGGAATAACCCATATGCAGCCACTGATTTGTATCCTTAACATATATATAAGCCAGTTAAGTGAGCGAAACTTTGGTAGTTCGTCCTAGGTGGAATTCCCATTTTGCCCATTCTCCACGTTGATGTAGGTGGCTTGTAAAGGATGCAGAGTTCGATCACCATAATAGTCGCAGACAACTTACATGCATAAGCATCGTTCTCGCCATGGATGCAAAGAACCTATTGACCCGCACAGGATCTACCCTCAGTCATGTGTACAGAGAGGCTAATCAAAGTGCTGACCATCTCGCCCCTATAGGAGCGAAACAACTGGACCTGGTATTGACAGAAGAATCACCTCAATATGTTCGTCATTTTGTTCTGGAAGATGGCCCGGTTATTGGCCTGTTTAGAGATTAGTTTTGGTTTGTTGCTGGTTTCGTTGAATGAATTTCCGTAGCACCAAAAAAAAAATCTTATGCAAACATACAGTATTGGGAAAAAAGTTGGTTGAGCGTAATCAATCATATGTTATTCCAATGCTGATATGGAGTTCAACTAATGGCCTATTGGTGTTAATAAATCTTGGAAACATAAAGCATGGTAAGAACCGTTATGCTGCCACTGATTTTTGAATGGGGGACCCTGCCGTCAGCTTATCAAAAAGAAATATTATGATAATCAAATCATATTTGTAATTTGTTGTATGCGGCTTGTGGGAACCTGCCGTCATCTTACCTCGCGTGATCGAGTTTTCGTCACCCGAGTCAAATCACCTCATCGCATGAATTCATAACTCCATGTGCATCCGAGCTGCACGTGAGGTGTAGTGATAGACTTTATCCCACATCACTCACCTAATCAACACATGCTTGGTTAATATAATCTAGAGATTATTCCACTTATAGCCAATTGATTTTAAGCTGAAACCCTTAACGAAAAAATGTAACACTCCATATGCAAGTTATATGGACCTCTAAGCCTAATGAGTCCCACCCAAACGGAATAATCTGAAAGTCTCAAGTGATTTGCTTTGAAGATCAAGAAATTTACCCTTTACAAGACACCTGGTGGTGCATATTACCTTTTCAATCATCTGGCAACAAATTGCACTTGGTCAAGACAAATTTACAGTTTCAAAACCGCATAACAGTTGCAATTGCTTCCCTATGGCCGCCATTCCCAAGGGATGCAATTCTCTATCCTTTCAGTCACTCGATCGCAATAATTACAATCCATTGTTGGTTCCAAATCGGCATGGACTCATCCTTTATGGTTTGTTCAAATGCATCTCTCTCTGTGTGTGTGTATGATATCATGGACGTAACACAATATTCAAGAAGGGAGATGACAACATAGACAACGAAGACATCTCTTTCACACGTAGGTCACCAGGTCAATCACCAATCTTCCTCTTTGATATTTAATCAATACAGAAATAAATTGAAAAAATTATATTCGAGGATTGCATACTTTTTGTTTTGGATGTGCAAACCTCAATATTTTCAAGCCATGTATCCAATGTAGTATATTTTAGAGAAATAACATGTTTGTGTATTGTGGTTTGTGTCCGTACCAATGGATCTTAGATTAGACATGCCAGAATTAGTAAAAGGGGCTGGATGGAAGTACAATTTTGTGGGTTCCCCTAACGTAGATGCAGAGCTTTGCATTGCTCCACCCTTGGATCATTATTCTATATCATTTTCAGTGAGCAATTTCTAATACCTGTACATATTGAAATTTTATGATGCATTCAAAATCATTTATTTTGCAATGTTTCCTATGGTAACATTAATCATCACAAAAATTCACCATGAAATGAACCATAATGGCACCCCTTAATATGGGGAACCTAAGCATATCGTATGAACATAAATTGTAATAGAAGTATAACATAAGCTGTAATTCTTTTTTTGTTTTCCAATTGGTAAGAAAATTTTATTCAAACTTTCATCACAAAAGAACAATCGAGAGACACTTCCCTAGTAATCCAGTTCAGAACATTCTCCTGCCAGATTAAAAGGCCATCCAAAGATAGGGCAAACTTGGCTATCGCATTACCCACCCTATTACAAGAACGATAAACAAAATTAAAAAAACAAGAAAGAAAATTATTAGCTAACAGTAGCATATCTTTGATGATAACATCCAACCATGCCTTGACATTTGATTGACCTAGAAGCATCTTGATCACCATTTGAGCATCCCCTTCCACCACATAACTCCAATCTCCAGAGCGAACTTCAGAACCCAAAGCGAATCGAATACCTTCAGCCTCAACCACCGTAATTCAACAAGCTAGATTATGAAAATCGAAATAGGCCAACAAATTCTTGAAGGAAGAATTAACTTACAACCAGTCTTTAACCCAGTTCTTGAAGCGGTGGAACATCCTTAACAATGGGGATCAGTGAGTAGGAGAGAAAGTGGAAGAGAAACTCAAGCCTCTTTTGTTAACTCTAGTAAGCCACAAACAAGCCATTAACTGATATCGAATAAGCTTCATTTCTTGGTGCAACACCAGAGCCTAGTACGTAAAGCATTATGTAAACAAAAACCAAACTGATTGATGCTAGATTGATCACCCCTTCATGCCAGAAATCACAATATACATTTAGAAGATTAAAACACTTGTACATAATACTAGATTTGGCTGGAAAAGTGAAGAGAGAGAGAGAGAGAGAGAGCGCCTCATTTCAGAGGAGTTTGGATTATTTTGTGACATGAGAATCAACATGTAAGATTTATATATAGTTGTGCACGACTTAAGGAAGAGAGAGAGAGAGAGAGAGAGAGAGAGAGAGAGAGAGAGTCGTCATTTTGTTTGTTTGTTACGCCCTATCCCATGGGCAAGAATTTTTCTTCAGGAATTTGTTTCCTTCTATATCCGGAAAATTATGTAACAGATCACCTCTAAACCCTATCTTTGAAGACAGTTTCAAACTCGATTTTGTAAATCACAATTGGTCTCAAAACATTAATCTAAATTTTTAATTGCGTAAATTTGAGAAGTATTTTAGCAAACGAAAATTCAAAAAATTATTTTGGGACATTGATGCACGTACAATCAAATTAAATTTGGTATACTACTAAATAGATAATCTATGTTTAACATCATATTTATCTTTGTGGGCACCCGTAACAACGACGAGTTTGAGAAGGTTGCCAAGCGATGGTAGGGCTTGTTTGAACTATGAAATTATTAGAACACGCGTTCGTTGGAGTTGCCAATTGATTTTAGGGTTAACCAAGCAACCGAATTCAATTTACAATTATTTGAGACAACTGGTCTGCAATAGCAGAGATAATCTTTAGTTCAGGAGCTATGTTATGGCATGGGAAGATGTTAGACACCTATTTCTCACAAAAACGTCTAAGGAAACCACAAGTGCATGAGCGATTTGTGTAACGGGTGTACAAAGACTGTTCGTGCGGTACAACCCGAGTTGTTATAAAGGCCTACATGCCTTTCTGATTTTGTAACGTAGCAGTTGTGTGTGACCCAAAGGGCAGAGCCACAAGATGGTTCGATGGTGCTTTATCGTAAAGGACTTTAACAATTTCTCAACGGTTTGAAAAACAGGTAGACAACAAAATAATTAAAATCCAATCTTTATTAATGACAATTAACAAAGTTGGGGTACAAGGAAATGTAAAACATGATCTAGGCGGTCTAGAATCTTGTGGAAAAACAATAGCTTGGCTGGGCTAGGTTCTCATTAAACAAGTAAAGTAAAGGTCTCAACAAATTTGAGGGATAAACTCTTAGAAGGGTGAGGTTTTGTAAGCGTTAGCTTAATTGGTTGTGGAACTCTTTCTAAGTCTGGAGTTCTTGTACTTAAAGGCCCTTGGTGTGGAAATTGAATTTTGGCGCCAAATTCTTGTTCTGCCAAGGTGCTGCCACGTGTCCCTTGAAGTTCCCGTCTTCATGCCAAGCTGCCACATGTCCCATGATGTGCAATTTTCCCTCTATGATGGCAGTTATTGGGAGTTATTCTTCCACCTTAGAGCCAAAAGGCCTTGGCGTCCAGTACTCAGTCCATACTTTCATGGGTAGCGAGGAAAATGGAGTTTTGGCCGAGCAATCAAGGAGCTACAAGTGTCAATAACCGCCTCCTCTTATGAAGGAGAGGCCTAACCGTTCCCTATATTATTGGATTTTTATCCTCTTTCATATTTATACAAAAATTAAGGATAATTCGAATTGAATTAATCTCAACGAACAATCGGAAAATAGCTTCTTAGGCGCATCTCATATGGGCATTACTCGGATTCAAAAAATGGGTACTGGGCCAAACCGCATAGAAAATTAATTGGGCCCACTCTTAATAAAACAAAATTAACTTGGCCCATTAACTCTAAGGAGTGCACTTAGCCTACATTGGGCTGGCCTTATAATATTTTTGTGCTAAATTTGGGTGTAAACAACACCTATCCTCCTAACCAAAATAGTTAGGAGTAGTTTGTACTCATTATTTACAGGATTTTTAAAATAGTTATTAAGATGATTTTGTCAAATACAGGAAGAAAAGTAAGAAATTATACATGAGGCTAGATTTAAAGAGAGAAAATATTAACGAAAATAGTAAAATAGGAGAAGACTGAACTTCTTTGACCGTTGATCAAAAAAAAAAAAACTTCTTTGACCAATGTCCAGATACTCCCCTCAAAACACAAATTTTCCGAATATATATATAACTCCGTTTCACCGCGGAAAGCACTTTTCTTTGATTAACGCTTCAAAAACTTGGATTGAGGGCAACGTTTTAGGTAACTTTAAAATATGACAATATGAACCAGGAAAAATATATTTGGGTTTTTTTGTAGGCTAATTTGGGAAGTGGATTTTGGGTTTGAAAGGAACCACACAAGAACAAGGTTTAGGTTGTAAGAGTAAGGCTATGAAAAAGCAGTTTTTGGTAGGATTTTTCTTTTAGATCTTGAGGTATGCAAAACCTAGAGTTTAGGGTCTTCTATGTAGGCATGGGAGAAGGTTCGAGCCTTCAATTCACAACAAGAATTGGATGGGAAGACATTGAAGGCACCATGCCAAGCCCATACCTTACCTGCAGCAGCAGATGATTTTTTTTTTTTTTTGGGTTGATTCCTTGAGAGACATTGATCTTCTTCAAACTGTTAAGAGCAGAATTTTATTGGATCAGAGATTGCTGCTTGAGGAAGTGGAGAGAGCTTCCAACTGGATGGGTGCGAGATATCAGGACCTTATGGGTTTGTTGCTGTGTTCTATCAAACAAAACCAATGCTGGGTTGGTAAGGACGTAACGGAGGCAGTTTTGGGGTTTTTTTTTGAGTGAGGGTAATATGTTGAAGGAGTGGAATCACACAATCATCGCTTTGATCCCTAAGGTTCCTAATCTGAAGAAGGTGAAAGATTTTAGGCCAATCTGTCTATGTAATGTGGTCTACAAGGTAGTGATGAGAATGCTAGTTAACAAGTTGAGAATTTCAATTGGCAATTTGGTCTCTAAATTTCAAAATGGTTTTGTGCCATCCAGGCTCATCACGGATACTATTTTGCTTGCTCATGAAATCCTCGAATTTATTCGGAAAAAGTCTAAGCGGAGGAAAGCAATGCATCACAACGGTGTCCTTGTCTATTGTTATTGATGGGAATCGTTCAAAGTCCTATAAACCAAATTGTGTACTTCGTCAAGAGGATCTATCCTCTATCCCCGTCCTTGTTCATATTGGTGGCTTGGACGCTCTTTGATGGATTGGAAACCTTTGCATCTAGGTACGCCGTTGTACTAACTCTAGTAGTAAAAAGAAAGCTAAACTTAAAAAGTCACGCACAGAGAAAATTACATAACATTGGACAGAAGCTTCTTTAATTCAATTTAGTTTATTTCAATCTCAAAAGCAAAATGCTTTAGACAAAGATGCGTCATAATCGTCTAATGAGAATGTCTCGTATAGGGTTCACAAGCATTGAACGGATATGCGCCTGGATATCTTTGTCCATACCGCTACTCAACTAGAAATGTCCTCATCTTTCTGCGAATACTGAACAAATATGACGTGGTAATTGCAGGAACGGCCCAAGGCCTTCTAGAAAAGTGCTTATTCTATCACTGCAACAAGAAAGTTCATGCCCCATTGATTTGATAATATTGAAGAAGCCTGTTAGCTTCTCTGATGCCACTAAAATAAGCTCCATGAGTAGTGGAATAAAGAGTTCTATGTGTTGCTTCACCTGCAAAAAGTACTTGAAGTGGAGGAGAAGAATTAGACCCATGACTTGTATTTTGGGGCAATGGCGTAGCCAATGTGTCCAAATCATCCCCACTAGATCCCACAGCAACATAACTGTATGACCCCAAGAACAGTGGATCTTTTCCCCATTTGCTCTTCAATACCTTACTGAATTTTAATTCCCTTCCATTTGGGATTCCCACGGAAATCAAATTCCCATTGCACATTTCATGAGAATTAGAATTTGGTAGAAAGCAAGAGATTGTACTGGTCACCCCATCAATTATCTCTTCATCCTTAAGTGATTCAAGCTCAAGAGCCTCTTTCCCAGCAAACCAAGATTTTAATACCTTTGATTTTCTATAGATTGGACACAGATAAGCAGTTTTCCTCATCCACCAAGGGATTTCTGGGTTCGAAAATTCGGAGTCCGATTTGTGGAAAGCCAGTTGCAAGAATGGAAACTTCATGATTTTTTCACTTTCTGTGTCATGGGTTGGACTCAATTCCAAAAACAACTTGTTGACAACACCATACCCAAGTCTTGAAATCGCCTCCGTCTTAAACTTTGGAAGTGGAGGATCAAACATACCCTTGTTTTCATGAATCCCGGCTTTTAAAACCCCTAATGAGACTGTCACAATGACATGATCTGCCGAGAAGACTGATCCATCGGAAAAATGCAGCTTCACAGGCCTAATATCATGCCCATTTTCCATTTCCAAAGGACTGTTTGGCTGCCACTCAATTTTAGTGACCTTTTTGCCTAATTGGATTGAACCCACTGGAAAAATAGAAGCAATGGACTCAATTATGCTCATGTAACCCTTGGCAATGGTTATCTCTTTACCCGGAAAAAATCGGTACTCGCTTTCCGCTTTGTAACCAACTGTGTACAGATCACCAGCTGATGTATGAATCCTCTGATTATTCTCATGAATCGCGAAAACGGCCTCCTCGAGCGATTTTCGGCTCCAAGTTGCATACCCTTTGAGCTCGTCTTCCCCTTCCCTAAGACCCCAATAAGCATCAAGTCCTTGTTGAAGAAAAGACCCAACACTTGCCTTTTCAGCAGCACAATTAGTTGTACTGATTTTCAAAAAGCACTCTTTTTCTTCCTTGCTTAACACTTCTTCGATAACTTCTCCGTGAAAATAATCCAGTAGTTTTTTGAAAAACCTAGAAATAGGCTTAACAAGAGATGGATTGAGTTCATACCCATTTTCAGCAAGGGTCAGTGGATCATCCAAGACCCCATCCATATTCTCCCAAGGCTGATCTGACTCAAGTGAATGGATTTCTTGAGCAATTTTGTGGATTGGGCTATTTTCAATCCCATGGATCCAAGTAGCACCCATTTCAATTAAATCACCACCCAACTCTGAAGTGTTAATCCTCCCTCCAATTCTGCTTCCACCTTCAACTACACAAATTTCAAACATTTCTTTAGAGTTTGGATTCGTGTAAAGCTTGTTGGCAGCAGTTAGGCCAGCAATTCCTGCACCAATAATCACAACTCTTGGCTTTTTGGCCACCATTGTTGGTTTTGGTAGAAAACAAAGCACAAGGACAAGAGATAGACAATAAAGAGGGAGTAGAGTGAAGTATACTGAAGTGAGAGGTGCGAGGTATCGGGTGAGTAATTGGAACACGAATATAAAAGGAGTGTCAGCCCCGGTTACGCGGTTAATTGGTTGGTGGGTTTGCTTCTACACAAATTAATTAGGGTTCTATTCTTGGGGTCGGGGCGCAAGAAACTAATTTCTTGTGACTCTCCTAGTCCCGACATGGATGCCTACCTTTCGAGGAATTAGGAACGGTAATGATCGAGGTGTGCGTAAACGGTTCCGACACCCTTGATCGCCCAACCAACAGAAATACTAGTATATAAAAGGATTGTTTGGTGCTTGGCTTGAGAGGAGGAAAATGATTTCTTTCCTTACATTGTTTATTGAGAACTAAAAAAGACAGGGCGGCTATTGTCACAAGTTACCCTATTGCACTCCATGATGACTCATATATTGCCAGAATGAGCCTAGCCTAAGTGCAAAACGGCCAAGACAAAGCTTGTCAAGAGCTTCAACACCAAGCCAACTCATAATCCGTGCACTTTTTATTGTGTCATCTAGTGTCCAAAGGATTGTAAACGCATTATAATATGTTGTAGTAGTTGGATCCTAGTTTATGTGTGTTTTTTTTTTAATTACTCTTTTGATCCTTTTCTTTTTTTTTTTTGCACGGTAAAATTTTTTTATTAATCAACGAGAAAAATGCAATGACTAATAGGCATAAGGAGAAAGCAACGAATTCAAAAAATTCAATGCCTAGACCGAGACCCAAACCTCAATTGGCGAGGAACCAATCAAAGACACTCAAAAGGCAAAGCCCACACTTATGGACCACAAATGCCCAAAATACAAAGAATAAAAGCACACCAGAAAAAACCAAAGGTTAGGACTCCTCAAGCAAAATGATGGTTTGTCTTGCTACTAGGGGAAAAGCTCATTTTGCTACATTATTGGAGGGATAGTAACCATGTGTTCAGGCTCCCCTCCCATTAGTCTATGTCAATATGGGGTCATTGTGCTTACTTTAATATTAGCCATTCATCTATTTTGTAATGTCAATTACTTATCAATGAAACACTTTTCTTTTGGACTATTTTGCCGTTTCTCTTGTTATTATTATATTCTTGTTTGTTTGTTCTTGGCTCGACATACAGTTCTTGGCTACTTGCTCGGGAAAAAAGAGGTAAATTCCAGCTGGATAAATGCATTATTGAGACTGTATCATCCAGCAATATTGATTTTGGAGCTATACGGCTTGTTCTGAAGCAGGTCCAAAAAGTTGTTCGTTTTTGTCTTCAACGAAACATTATGCCAAAACATATTTCAATGACTTCTTGAGCCTTCAAAAAATCATGGAGTTATGGAAGTGACTCAATTTTTTGTCTTATGGGTTCAATGAGCCTTACCCATAATTTGGGGCACAGCCTGACGACCCTATAGGATGGTTTTTTCTTATACGGGCCAGTTTATGGTCACATTGACTAATTATAGGAGATCAATCTTATCCTCCACTAGCGAGAGCTCAATTTAAAGTTAGAGCAAAGCCATACATGGACCGGACCTATATATAAGAGTTGATAGTAGCTGAAAGGTTTCGAACCTTAAACAAAAAAATAAATCCCTAAGTTGCCTCAACCACGAGGCCAACCCCGTGGGTTAATATACTATGGCTATACCTAACCTTACTCAAATCTCGACTATTTACTTACAACCCAACCAAAGTCTTTGTCAACTTCTTGAGTACTGGACTTCAGATGAGAATTCCCTAATAGGGGGAAACTTTTTTTAACTTTCCAACGATACTTTGTGAAGAGTCTTCAGAATGTAAATCTGTGGGATTAATGATGATTTTTGTCAAAATTTGGCTCAACTCTGAATTTGTCTGTTGGAGTGCTTGATATCAAATGAAACTTTTATTCAAACATGTACAAAACACCCCTCTAAATCTGCACAAGAGATAAATGGAACCTGGGAGGGACACTTCACCGCATACACCTACTACAAGGACAAATACATTTCGTCTTTCAACTACTTCCGACAAGGACTTTATTTCACCCCACTTTCACCAAAAGAACAGCATCCTCGTGGAGATAGAGAGTGAAGTGGCTAGTGAGATTGAAGCTGCCAGTCGACCATTTTCCAGCAGGAACAATTGGCTGGGACCCACCATCTGATGCATATTGGCTCAAATGATTAACAGCATCATGAAATGCTTTAGTATTTGCGCCTTGTTTGGATGGAGGATGATGGGGTAATTTTGGTCCAGGATGTCTAATCCCGGGCCTAACTACTCATCTTGATTTGGGTTCATTTGGAAGGGGGACGAGTTATCCCCATGTTCAATCCCTCCAAACCTCTACACCCTCACTATTTAAAGCCTACCCCGGGATGAATTCTCTCTAATAACCCCAAACCACCCCAGACCCCTCTAATTTATCCTTATCCAAACAAAGTACTATTTCATCCCTTCTTATTACCAAAATCTTCCAAACCAAGTACTCTCTCCGTCTCTTTTTAAGTGTGTTACTTCGTAAATCCAACTTATTAAAGAAACATTTCATTACAACTATCACATCAACTTTTACCTCCACTTTACACTTTACACATCAACTTTTACCTCCGCTTTCCAAAACTATCATTCACTTTTACCCATTAACTCTTTACCTATTAACTTTTCAAAATGGCAAAATGGAAATGTCTACACTAAAAATGGAACGGAGGGAGTACTATTTTATCCAACCTCTAAAAATGTCACATTAATGTAGGTCCACCAACAATGAATAATACCTTCTATCCTCCTTTCTATTTTATCCACCCAAAACTCAATCCCGCATCCAATCGAGCCCTTGATGTCTTTCGTCTTTCGATCTCCCACTCCACCATAATCGGTTATGGGTGCACTGTGGCCTAAAGAATTTGAGAATCCTTGCCATTCACCCCTCAATTGTTATGCTTGTACTAAGAGCCTGTTTGGGAGCTAATTTTTCCCATTCTTATTTTTTTATTTTGGCTGTTTGGGAGACACACTCTAGAACTCATTCTCTGGGAATGAGTTTTGCAAAATGCACAATCTAGAGCATAAGTGAAAAATAGGTTGAGAGGAGCTTTTTGACTTTTCCGTTTCCACTTTTACCATTTTGATTAAAAAAAAGACCTACAGAATATATTCTGCACATATCTCCCAAACACTACTCCTGTTTCAAAATACATTCTGCACATTTCTCTCAAACACTCATATAAAATTCAAAATACATTCTTACCATAATCCAAAATGCCAAAAAGTTAAAAGGAAAAATTGAAAATGAGGCTCCCAAATACCCCCTACACCAACACAATTACCCAAATCACCGGAAAAAGAACAAAGCAATGCAATCACACCCACAAGTGAAAAGTCTACAATGATAAATACACAGAATTACCACATTTTGATGAAAAAATGAGCAAAAAAATCAAAGAGGTAGTACATTTGAGGGCCAATGATCCTTTGTCCCAAAAGCTTTTGTTAGGGGGGCCTAATTTATTGAAAAATATTAAGTGTTCTTGGAACAATGTTTGAAGGCTCTTCCCACCTGACTATATCAGTGTGGGGCCCACAGCAAAGTATGCAGTTGTCACGCCATCTTTTGTTGGAGAAAGCTATTGGAGCAATGCTCAATTAATGAGTGTTGGGTCCAATCCGTGTGGGCTGGAGAGGCTTAAAGCCCAAAGGTTTGGTAGGGTTTCCTATCGAATAACCCTAGGCCTATTTATACTTTTGTTGTCCCTTTTATTGTAGTGTAGTAGCACAATGTGAGCGGGACAGGCTGAGAGTGTGAGAGGGGGCCGGTTGTGGCCTCCCCCGGAGTGGGAGCCGGTTGTGGCACCCCGGAGAGAGTTTTTTTTTTATGTATTTGTGTATGGTGTGTGAGTATATACAATACAGAGTTTTTCCGTAATATTCTTGTGTGCGTATGTGACCCGGAAAACACAACAATGAACACTGTATATTCTCTCCATTGCAACCAACAAAAATGAACTTTTGGCGGAACAGGAATCATGTAGTTTGAGTAATACTACGCGATTTCTTGAGAGCAAACCCATTTTTGGGCAGAAACTAATTGCTTTGTGGGCGTGAGGATGTTGTAGACAGAGCCAATCATTAATTCTCACCCATGGGTCGAATGGTATCGAGTGCATAAATTAATTAACAAAAGAATCTGAAGATTCTAACTGCCCAAGCAAAGAATGAAAGAACTACAACAACTCATGAAGAAATTGTTACATTCAAATTAGAAGTTTCGGTTGAATTGAGAAGTCTAGCGAAGAGCCTTGAGAATAGTGAGCTATAAGAGAAAAATGACAAATGAAAGTGTTAGTTTTCTTGGCATTTTCCGGGTTATGTCAAGCCTGTTGAAGTCAGTAATTTGCTCTTTTTGTATTTAGGGTTTGGGAGGTAGACTGTTAGGATCTGAGTCTATGTACTCCACTCAAGAGGATTCAAGATGCGTTGCCAACCAAATGTCGTGTCGAATGCATTGAAGCTCAAACCGAAAAGGTAGAATCATGGATATCATGTTTGCATTTAGGCCATTTAACTGTCTTGATTTAGGATGCATGATTTGGCTTAATCTAGTGCATTGGTGCTTTTTAAAATCATGTTTTTAATCTAAGTCATTAAGAGGTCGTGTTTTTCTCCTTGCGTTTACACGCGTCTGGTAGCCCTTGTCCTCCTTAGATTTTTAAAAACGTTTATACGCGTCTGGTAGCCCTTGTGTCCACGTGTCTTGATCCTAATGGGTCAGATCTTGAGAGAGGTTTCTCATTTCCGTTTACACACGTCTGCTAGCTCTTTAAAGCCCACTTGTGTCATGTTTTAAGAGGCTAGCTTGGGGGCTACGAAATTGAGCACTATTTAAGCATCATTTTCTCTCATTTAGGGTACACGTTATGAAATCAGCCCACTTCTAGAGAGAGAATCCTCTTGTCTTATTGCTTTGTGAGATGACATAAGCTTGCTTTGATCATCTTTATTCAATCTAGTGCATTCCACTCAATGAATTGACGCTAGATTGATTTTGTTTTGCAAAATTTTTCTTAAAAACTATATCTTTCATACATTATGGTTGCTTGCCTTCAAATTTACATGGCCGGATGATCCGGAACCATTTTTGATACGGAGATCGAGGGGTGTTGAACTCGTGGAGGCTATGAAATTAAAAAGGGGCTCGGAGAGCTAAATCAAGGAGTGGAGTTAGGTGTAGCTTTGAGCAAGTTGGTAATTTCTAATCCTGTAACCCTTGATTTAACCTTATGATTTTTAGCAATTGGTAGATTAGGCCGTGATCTTATGCTTAGTGTGTTTAGACTCAAAGTAGTTTCCATGTATAACCTTGTGTTCGAGTTCTTTAGATTTCTTGCTTTTCTCTTATTTTGTTGTACTGCGTGTTTCTCAATGGAAAATGACTAACTAGATTAAAATTAGTGTTAGTTAATTTTTAAGTGGTAGTCCTATTTATGTGGGAGCATAATGCAAATGCTAGAAACAAGGGGGTATTTCTTTTATTCATAGTTTATAGTGTTATTTCGTCAATCAAAGAGTCTCTTTTAAGTTCTTTTTTATTTTTCCTAAGTGTCTTTTAAGTTATCAAGAGTCTTTCTAGTTTTTCATAGTCAAAAGTCTTTGTTTTCATTAAGTTCAAGATTTGAAATCGTAGTTTATATTTCCTATGCTTGGAGGGATGTTCCAAGTTATCTATTTAAATCTATGTGGTGAATGAAACAATAGAGTTGAGTGTTTTGAGTTAATAGCCTTTGGCTTGTGTTTACACCAAAATTTGACAAACCGGAACAAACAGCTTGTTAAGAAGATTATCTTCTTTGTAACTCTTATCCTTTTGGTGGACTTCCAATTGGTGGCAAGCTTTATATTTTTGTATCTCTTTGGTGGATTCCATTGAGTGGTGAGCATTCACTAGCCCTATATCCTTTGTTGGACCCCTTGGGTGATGATATTCTGTATCCCATTGGTGTTTCTACTTAGGTGGTGAGCTTTATCCCTTGACATTTTCATCTTTCTTCCTTCCCATTTTTCGAATCCAATATCAAATTGGTATAAGAGCTTTGGGTTCAATGGCAAGTTATTGTTGCTTGCAATTTCAAACAATGCCGGATGAAATTTTTTCAGATAAGGATTCTTCCTCTTCACTACTAGCAGTAGTGGATTGGAATTTGCCTCCAGTTTATGACGAGTACACCAGTGAGGGATTCTTGATCATATGCGATAACTTGAATTCACCTCCTAAATTTGATGAGTACCTTAATAAGGCCGTTGATGTTATACTCTTTGTGGAAGATACAAGAGACGACAATGGTGTTCAGATTGTTGAAGAGATGAAAGTGGAAATTCAAGAGAAAATTGTCTAAGCCGCGGATAATGTTTTCCTGGACAATCACTAATATGAAGATCCTTTTGACTCAATGGGTTGCATTTATTCATCTTACTCATGGGTCATAAGGAAGCTAATTATCGATCACTTTATTTTAACTCGACGGACTGATTGGATGGATGTATGGGTGAAATTGACAAGTTCGTAGTTTGTCTTCAACATTCAACGGGTTATTCATGCTTCACGATCATAATACGCGTAGCAACAAGTATTAGAGATTGCATATCGTACTTTCCAAATTCGAGGACAAAGTTTTTTGGAAAAAGGGAGAATGATGTGGGAGCATAATGAAAATGCTAGAAACAGTGGGGTATTTTTTTATTCACAGCTTTTAGTGTCATTTTGTTAATCAAAGAGTCTCTTTTGAGTTCTTTATTATTTTTCCTAAGTGTCTTTTAAGTTATCAAGAGTCTTTCTAGTTTTTCATAGTCAAAAGTGTTTATTTTCATTAATTTCTAGCTTTGGAAATCCTAGTTTATATTTTCTATGCTTGGAGAGATATTCCAAGTTATCTATTTAAACCTACATGGTGAATGAAACAAGAGAGTTTAGTGTTTTGAGTTAATATCTTTTGGCTTGTTAAAAAGATTATCATCTTTTTAATTCTTATCCTTTTGGTGGACTTCTAATTGGTGGCGAGTTTTATGTTTTTGTATCTCTTTGGTGGATTCCATTGAGTGGTGAGTATTCCCTAGCCCTATATCCGTTGTTGGACCCCCTGGGTGGTGACATTCTATATCTCATTGGTGCAGGCCCCACACTAAGATTTTCGGGGACCTAAGCAAAATTTGATATTGGGGTCTCTTATCTGTTTATATATATATTAATTGTTCCACATGAAGCACAGGAAATTTGTGTGGTTTAGTGGCATGTTGCTTGGAACAAAGAAGTATTGACCTTCGAGTTCAAGCCCCCTTGGCTGTCACATGACTCCTTTTTTTGGTTGAAGTTGACAAAAAAATGCACATGAAAATTGATACTAATGAGAATCGAACACGTATCAGCAAGAAAATGCAACAAGAACCAAACCAATGCAGCTAACTGACTCCTTAGTTAAGCTATTGACATATATGATACTCCCTCCGTTCCAAAATGTTTGCCCCTTACGAAACTACGTGCAATTTTCAAACTAAAAAATAATGTATTTACCAAAATAATTTTCAAATTTATTTGCACCATATTAAAGTTCTCAATGAGATCTATCAAACAAGATCCATATTGCTTAGAAAATTATTTTTGTAACTATATTATTTTTTAGTTTGAAAATTACACGTAGTTTCGTAGGGGGCAAATATTTTGGAACGGAGAGAGTATTTATTATAATCTTATATTGGGGGTCCTTTTATTGGACCAAAAATTGGAGACCCTAGGCGACCCCCTTGTCAGCCTATGCTCAGGGCCGGCCTTGCATTGGCGTTTCTACTTAGGTGGTGAGCTTCATCCCTTGTCATTTTTATCTTTCTTCTTTCCCATTTTCTGAATCCGGTGGTATTACCTACTCACCCCCTGTGGAACTTGTAATGCTTCGTAAAATTTCAGAAAGTACAAAACGTCAGCGTTGAAGAGCATCTGTTGGTAGTTCAGGTTGAAGAAATGGGTGTTAAAATCACTTGGAATTCTGTTTGGTTGGTGAGAAACAAGGACGGACAAGTAAAAAAGAGAGAGTGATAGGCGTGGTCTTACTTGAATGCTTGCAGAGCTTCTCCACCGCCGGCCCATTGTTTGGAAATGTTAGATGGAATTTGTTTGGTTATGTTTTAAAGACAATGTTCACTATTTAGAGAACCAATTAAAGCTACATTATTCGCACAATCTCATCTAATCTTCTCCGTATCGTTCCAATGTTATCGAATGACTCCAAAAGACATGTTCGCAAAATGAATTCACTGTACCTTCCAAAAATTTTATTTTCTTTGATTTTCATTTCTATTTATGCCCTTTCACATGCCCAAAATTCAAATAGAGCATTGAAACAAGACCTCTTTTTTTTTTTTGTTCCCTTCCATCATTACCATGAAACAACTGGGAACAAGTGTTTTAAGTTTGTTTCTATCCGATCGGATTGCTTTGTTTGTTCTTGCACAAAAATAATTTATCGTCTGAGATGAACTAAACATTTTTAATACTGGTCTTTAGTGTGATCCCTCAACTTTGTACTCTTATCTCTCTCCCCTAATTACTCTAATATCTCGGAGAAAATTCTTGACATCAACATTCTTCCGGGGACGAAGCTTTGTTAAAGGAAATGATTGAAGCTGATCTCAAAATATCTCTCTCTATCGGCTAAGTTTTGGGAGGTTATCTATTGAGAGAAAAGGTTCTTTTTGGTTTTTGATGGGGGGTTGCGGTGGTTTCTTGGCATGGCAAGGGTTGTAGTTGGATTTTCGGGTGTTGTCGTTTCGTTGGGAGCGGCTTGTTTGGGCGCTCATGAGCAGGCTTTTAGGGGCTGATCTTCTTGTGGCTCTTGTGGTGGTTGTTTTGGGTTTGGCTCCTTTGGATGTTTTCACTTTCTTTGTTTTTTTGTAGTCTTTTGTTTCCTTCTCCTTTCTTTTCTTTCATTCAACCTTGATTGGATGTCCCTTCCCCATCTCCCTTCTCGATGTACCTTTATCGAGTTTATTTATAAATATTCTTTTTTCGATAAAAATAATTACCCAAACTATTGCCATACACATCTGCGTAATTAATGAGGGAGTTTTTAAAGATGAATATCTTTGAACTCAAGGCGCTCATCTAGTTAGAGATTTTGGATATCTGACTATGGATTAAGGTTGAAGTTGGAGCCTGGAGGGCGAGTTTGTGACAGAAATTAAATAAAATAAAAAGAGGTTACAAAATGACAATGAAGACTATGAAGTAAGAGAAACAGTAGAGTTGGGTAAAAAGAGCTCATTTCTGGTATATTTCTCCAACTCCATGGAATAATCAAAATATTGCGAGTTCGAAACTTGATAACATCTTGAAGCCAAGCTACAACAGAGAAATTTTTTGTGAATCTTCCAGTCTCGGTGTGAATGCATGTCTTTAACCGGACCGAAACGAGAAATAATCAAAGTATGCATAAGCTAGCCTCAATACCCATGACCTTTGGGGGAAAAAGTGTACATATTAATTTCTCCTCAATACCCATGGACTTGTGGAGTAGGGGTGGGAAATTATGAGACGATAATACGATTCGAACTCTGACACAAAGTTAGCGGTTCATGGTTGACTATTTTTTACACGAAATACGTATATGACACCATCCGAGAATACATTTAGCTAACAGGTTGGATTAGTGTGGAGGGCTAATTTTCCGACACCAACCTGAAGTGACATGATGCAAACTCAATACAACACGACACAATGCCCAATCCTAGCGGGAATTTATGACACAATACGATACCACGACTCGAACTTGACATGAAGTTATCGAGTTGGGGTTGATTATTTCTGATGTTAGTATTGATAATTATTTTACAGTAATCCAACACGATATCCGGTGCTATAACGTTTTTTTTTTCCTTTCAAAGCCAGTGCTATAACGTAGAATTAAGAGAAATAGTGGATCCCTGAATGGGGGGAGGTTGGGTTACTGGGCCCATCTTGGCCATTTCAATTGCAAAGTACTTTTTGGGGTCCCATTCACTGAACCATTTTCCTTGGATTATTTCCCTCACCTACGTTCTCGTGACCCTTGTTAATAGTATCAGCCAGTACTCGACTAGTGTGTCTCCCACATTACATACAAGAACGGAGCCAAGATTTTAATATAGTGCATAGTCCGGGCAAACCATATATGTGGAGGAGGGGTTGAGTGTTATAATTAGATGATATGTATATTTTTCCAATGTAATAATAAATTTTTTTCAAATTATAGTAAATGCGACAGTCCCTGCTAGCCATCCATATCTCCATCATTAAATGCGAACTTTTCCAATTTTCAACGTCTGCAATTATATTTGGACCATCAATACTTGATTTACTTTTGCAGCTTTGCTTGAATTTGATTGCACAAATAGAACTACTATTTTGATTCGAATCTGAAAATCTGTTGTCTTTATCATTGAGTCACACTTGAACTAGGCAATCCGTTTTGCGATATGCGTTAGCGGGCAGGAGCCTCACGAGTCATGTCTAGTTGAATGAAATAAAATTTCTAATTTTGAAATCCCTTGTATTTAGTGCCGTTTAGCATTTTATGAAAGAAAATTTCTGCTTATAAAAAAAAAAAAACATTCTTGCCCATCTTGAGAGACTTATATGTTTGTTTGAACTGCAAAAGACCTATTTGTAAATATTGCATATGAATTTGTTTTTGTTTTCGTTCTCGTTCGTTTAAGCACCATGAGTTAATTGAATAATTTTGAGAAATAAAGATTTGTACTCGTATCAAGTCTGCATCCATTTACATACAAAAAGTTAAAAGTTCAATTCTTTTTGAACAACTTGTGAAAAAATTGGCCTTACACATTGATAATTAGACACATCAATGTATCTAAATTTCTCACGTAAAGAGGCAATTGACAAAGGCTTTTGCAGCCCAAATTGTATTTTTCGTATATTTTTCCAAAATTTTCAGGTGTGTAATTGTAATAGCTTTGCTTGAGTGTTCAAATAATTTTATCCTAATAATCGAAACTCTTAAAGTAATCAAATTTTGATTATTGCTTATTGAGTGAATCTCATTAGTAAGAGCATCACCATCAGGCTTAACAAATACACTTTGAAGTTAAAGTAGAGAGGGAAATGTTGAAAAAGATGAAAAAATCAACCTCTTCAAAAAGGCTCAACAAATTATTCTAGCTACAGCAACTTAATAAATAAAGTGAGTGACTGTTCATTCACTTCTTTTATTTTATTACTATTCCCTGCATCTCTCTTCTCCACGTTGACTTCAATGAGGCATTGGCCGGAAATTACAGCCATGGAAATTGCACACCGGCTGGAAATCGAAACCACCAACTGGGTTTGATCGGTGATCAATGATGGCACGGTGGGTTTAATCGGAGGTGTGATGGTGGAACAGTGGAGTTGGGACAGTGGAACGGTGGAAAAAGTGTTGGTGGAGTTGATTGGCCATTGGGTTTCATCAGGGGAAGAGAGAGGGGGGAGGGTTCTTGGTCAAAGAGTAAAGGTAAAGAGAGAAGAGTGACCAACGGGGGAGAACATTGACTAGTTTTTTTTTTTTATGAGATTTGAAGGGAATAGTTTAATAGAATAAAGTTTGAATAGAGAGTATGATTTTGTGAATTTTTGATAAAGTGACTTGCTAAATTATAAAATGTATTTTTGAGGTTAAATTTGGTGTAAAATTTGAGAAGGCTGATAATGATGCTCTAAGGAGGTCCAACAAGTGGTGGCTAAAACCCGAATAATCAATAAAGACAAGTATAAAGAAGCATTGTGGACCAAAAATAAAGTTGATACTCCCTTTGTCCCAAAATATTTGTCTAGGACGGAAAACGAGGACATTGTTTCTAAGAAAAATACATATTATAAAATTTAAGAATTTGTAGTCGCATTGATGATGGCCTACTTTGAACAGAACCATGTATGAAATTAAGTGTTTGAATTACGCGTAAGTTGGCTTGAGTATTCCTAACCATCAAACTGAAAAAGGGGTAACTATCAGTAACCTCCCCCGAGATTTTTTATACAAACACATACCTTCTTGAGGTTTCTGAAATGACAGTAATCTCCCTTACTTTACCTGACAATATACAATTTCCCCTTTCCGTTAAGTTGAACTCTAACACCGTCAGATTTGATGATCAAATGACTAAAAGACCCACATTGTCCCATTTCATGCTTAACAAAGAGTCTAATTTTTTTTTTTAACCCATTGTCACCATGGGCAATACTTTTCAAACTAACCACTTCTGCTGATAAAAACAAAAAACGAACCCCTCACCAAAATTTTACTCTTTAATATACTATCAGTAAATCGATTCACAAAAATGAGAATTTCTGAAATTCACTTCGGAGTTGGGATGATGGGATGCTGTGGTGAGGCGACTACCATAGGAGCCGAATACAGCGGCAGTGGTGGATTTCTTCCATGTGTGAAGTTTTGATTTGACCTCCGAGTTTCCAACTTGATCGATTAGAAAGATGATGACATAATTTCAACGATGAGCAGTCACACTGCGATGGCCGTGTTAGCGGCGAGTTACAGACGAAGCGATCGACAAAGGCAATACCAGAGTTGAGGGATTTTGCTCGTGGTGAGGCTAGATGGTGGTAGTTAAGTGTGCGGTAATTTTTGAGGAGAGAGAAATTACATTGTTGTGTGTAGGGTAACTTTGAGATTTCAGTTCCAAAACCCTTTTAACTGTAGCTGATTCTGTTAAGTTTTTCACACCAACATGGCAGAAGGGGGAAATTGTATATTGTCAGGTAAAGCAAGAGAGATCAGTGTCATTTTAGAAATCTCAAGGGAGGTATGTGTCGGTGTAAGAAACATAAGAGGAGGTTACTGATAATTACCCAAAAAAAAATACTAGTACACTACTCCAGTACTCATCTCTACACCCAAAAGAAAACTCTGGCCTATTTTGGCTAAAAAAGATAAGCTGCTTTTTTTTTGTCTTTATTTGATTTTTTTTCGTGTTAGTTAGTTTTGTGTCAAACTTTTATGGATTATTGGTTCTTCTCGACGAGAGGAATCGGAAAAGTAAAAAAATATATCATAATTCTTAATTTTTTTGCAGGAAAACGTAAATAAGTAAAAAAAGCTATTTTTTTGGATTTTTTTGTCTTTATTTGGAAAACATTAAGTTGGAGTTATAATTTTTTAGTTTTCCGATTCCTCTCGTCAAAAAAACCAATAATCCATAAAAATTTAACACAAAACTAATTAACGCAAAAAAAAATCAAATAAAGACAAAAGAAAAAACGGCTTTATTTTTTTAGCCAAAATAGGCCAGATGCTGCAGAAATAATTGAGATTCCCTCTGCGCGCCACTTCTTCTTCAACAAGTCTTCACTCCTCAGTCCAAATCCATCCTCACAGAAACCCTCTAGGGTTCCCATCCTCTCACTCTACAAACCCCAAATCTCTCTCTCTCTCTCTGAAAATGTCGGACTACCTCCCTCGTGAAGTGATAATCAACATCCTGATCCGCCTCCCGGCCAAATCCCTCCTCAAATTCAGGTGCGTTTGCAAGTCATGGCGCTCTCTCGTCTCCTCCTCTGATTTCACCTCCGCCCACCTCCACCACCTCACCACCACCAAACCCCCACTCCTCCTCCTCCGTCACTCCTCCCTCGCCCCAACCTACAAAGAGATCTACTCCCTCCGCTCCGACGACGCCGATTTCACCTCTCTTCTCAACCTGCATTGCCCCTTCACCACCCAATCCGGCTGCTTCTTCAGAGTCGTCGGCTGTTGCAACGGCGTAATCTGTCTTTCTGACGACTTTTTTAGCTACACCGATGCCATTATCATCTGGAACCCTGCCATTCGAAGGTATTCATGAAATTCATTTTAATCTCAGTTTCGTTTCTCTGTCACTTAGCTTGAAAGTTTACAGACAGAATCAGATTACCCAATGCTTGACAAAACCCTAACAAAACTATTCCCCCTGAATTGTTAGTAACAAACAATTAACCGTTCGTTCCATAACTTAGAGCATCTTCAATGCATCTCTCTGTGTCTATTTTAGAGACCCGATGAGACATGTTGAGAGAAGATTTCGTAATTTATCTCCTATTTTCTTCAACTTTCTGTACTTTGTTAGAGAATCTTGGAGGATCCATCGTTCTTTTTAGAGATTTGGTCTCCAAATTCACTTGGGTCTCAAAATATAGAGACCCGCACCTCCATTTTTTTCTCCAAATCTCTAAAAAGAACATGGGTCTCTCAAAAAACTACAAAAAGTTGAGAAAAAATCAAATATTACAAAAAATTTCCTCAATATGTCACAACCGGTCTCAAAAACAGAAATATAGAGATGCATTGAAGATGCTCTTAGCTTACTGCAAAAAGCAAAATGAGTTAGGACTGTTTTAACTATCGATGCCTTATTTGCCTGTTGTTGTGGTGATGCCATGCTAACCTACCCTATTTGCGTATTTTGCCAAAATCATCTGATTTGGATATTTTAGTCATGGTAACCTACTAACCTACCTATTTTGTCGAAATATCTAATTCACAGTTATAAGCAAGTAAGATGGGCAATCAAACGAGGCTTAACCAGATTGGAATAACTAAATAGCTCCTATAATGGTCGACTGACCTCATTAAACTTTACAGGTACTTGACCCTTCCTAGACCAAACCTACGCTTTGGTGATTCTGATAATTCACATTTTTTCGCTCTTGGGTTTGGAATTGATCCAAAGACGAATGACCACAAAATAGTCCGAATAGTGTATCAAAAAGAAGCTGGGGAGGGGAAGACTTATCGAAAAAAGAAGAAGAAACAACCTAAGGATGGGAAGGTTTGGGGTATTCCTCCTAGGGTGGAGGTTTATTCTCTCAGCACTGGGTTGTGGAAAATAGTTAAGGGTGCCAAACTTGGGTACCACTTGGTTGAGTTTTTCTGGTCTAGTGTCTTTGCTAATGGCAGGGTACACTGGATGGCGTATAGTGGTGGAAAGTACGACGGTTACTCTAATGTAATCCTAGTGTTTGATGTTGGGAGTGAGCTGTTTAGGGAGGTGAAGCTGCCACAGAAATTGGTCAGTGAGTGTCCGCTGGATTTGGCGGTGGTGGCTTATAGGGATTCGATTGCTGTTTTTCAGTATGACGACCGCGGTCCGTATACCTGTAAGGGTTTTACAGTTTGGGTTATGAAACAG
The DNA here is from genome assembly GCA_036023075.1 of Gaultheria prostrata. Taxonomy (NCBI): domain Eukaryota; kingdom Viridiplantae; phylum Streptophyta; class Magnoliopsida; order Ericales; family Ericaceae; genus Gaultheria; species Gaultheria prostrata. The sequence continues at coordinate 26,326 of JAXBDA010001744.1, read as the reverse complement.
TATGGTGTGGAAGAGTCTTGGAGTAAGCTGCTCACTGGTTCTTTGAATGGTGGTGTTTCTACCATTTTGGGTTTTAGGATCAGCGGGGAGGTCGTAGTGGAAAAATGGGATGGCAAGCTGGTGTCGTGTCAGCCAGGGAAGATTAAGAAGATGGGAATTTGTGGTGGCAAAGAATCTTTCTATTTGGGTACCTATGTGGAGAGCATGATCTTGCTTGATCGAGGAATTGTTGTCCCGATGGAGGGCACTTCGTCTTCTGATGGAGTTGATGATGATGTTGTATTGTCGGACTCTAAATTGGAGGAACTCTCCCGTTTTCACTACATGTTTGCTGCCAGTGGTCTCAATGCCTAGTATGTATTCCTGGTTAGACATGTTATTGAATCTCCAGCCTAGTATGACTGTGCATCTCAATTGAAGTTTAATTCAGTGCAGCTACGGGATAATGATTGTGTGTGGATCTATTTACGTTTAGTTCATTGGAACTTCTGTAATCAGATAAATACTTGCCGTGTTCTGCTTGAAATTGCTACTACCTCAAGTGTTTGTCATGTGCTTGATTGCTTTTGGGTTACAGTAGATCTATTTAATTTTGTTACTTCCCTGATAAACTGAGTACTATCAGGAATATAGAAGTAGTTTCTTGCCTGGGTCATGTTGGCTAGCATGCAGCAAAAACCAGTATTTTAAATGCAGCTTGTGTCATGAAGATTGTTTTGGCTCTGAATTGCTCAAAATTTCTGATTTCCCTCATACTGGGTTATAATGATTGCAAAAAGCTGCAACTATGATCCTCTAGCTGGATTTTAAGCATGGCTAAATGCTACAGTTTGCCGGATTTTAAACCAGGTTAGATAGCTAAATTATTTTGAGATTGCTCAATAACTCTTACAGTACCTTTTACACTGATGGTAGTAGTGCAGTTTTTTGTGGGAAACTCTGAATGAGAATGGAAATGTTTTAAGCATAAAGGTTTCGTGAGTCTTACATAACTTGTGATTTTTAGATGGGGAGTACTATACAACAATTTTGTTACCACAAGGCATTCATAACTTGCCATTTATACTTGCTGTTAATATTAATTTCACTAGCACTTGTGTGATTGCAATTCTATGGTATATGATAGATGTGGAGTGGAGGTAAACCAAACCAAACCAAACATAACAAAACCAAGCCTTATGTTCCAATCAATTGGTTCAGCTACATGAATTCTTTTTTTTTTTTCAATGTTCAAAATACACCAGTACTGTGCCAAAGTCATTTGACTGATCGATCTAAGGGTACTTAGTGTTCCATCATCTTGTTTCTTTTGGAAGGAAAATGAAAAGAATGTGTAAATTTGCTAGGTGGGTGGGTGTTTGATTTTAAAAGGCCTTGTTAGAACTTCTTTGTGTGTTCTGTATAGAAGTTATAGCATTGTTTCCACTTGTGATGTAACTTGTACTTAAATTTTTTTGGTTGAATCAATTGGACTAACTTCCACTTCCAAGTTGTATATTTAAGGAATCAGGTTGTCAGTAGTTTGGCCGAAATTGCACTATACGTGCAGTTGGCTGCTTCTGGTACCTTGCCGGAATTATTTGTGATAGCAAATCTGCAAACCTGGATTTTTCAATTTGTATAACAGTAATCAAAGTGACGTTCCCATACACGGTGTTCATACAACTTCAAGCATTCATTGGAAGCAAAATCTGGTTTACGATTCGATGTTAGCAGCAACTTGTAAACCACAAATTAATTTTTAGGGTCGTAAAATGGCGATCACAATCATATAAAGGGTACGGTGTGGTTGAGAGTTGGAGAAGCCAATTAGGCATGTACGTTTAAGTGAATTCTGGATTTTTTAGTTCTTAATGTGCTTATGGGCTATTTGGCTGGAAGTTTTTGAAGTGACTATCCAAATTTCTCTTTTCGGTCGAAATGATTATCCAATCTTATGACAAATTAACAATGATTTCAAACTGAGAGCCTATACTTTGTGTTGGAATTTGATTTGGGCCGGGTCTAAGACCAAATTGGTTGCTCATGTGAGCATGACTCGGTGACCCATTTATTATAGTCTTATCTTATCTTGGAGATAAGACAGAAGAGGTTGTAGTAATCCTATTCTCTTAAGATTATAGGACTTCTAAAGTATCTAGGATGCTCTTTCTAGATAATTCCTCGAGGATATTCATATTATGGAGACACAAAAAATATAAATAATTGAGTTCTACAAAACTCTCTCCCAAGTTTTCTCTCTATACCATTAAAGAGCGATTCGAAGCTTTTGCACCTTGGAATGGAGGGTGATACCCGAACCTTGTAATATCACTCCATCGCAGAAGATTGTTGCTATTTCAGTACGCGATCCGGAGCACGTAATCCATCGACTAAAAGATCTGGTTAGGTAAAAGTTCATCAAAGATAATCCGAATCACCCGTTGCTGCAATTGTTATTAATTTTTAACAGTTTGATAAGTTTTTTCTTTAAACGAAACGAAATGAATTTGAATAAGTATATTTACATTTGAAATTTGGATTACGCAAATAATATAGTATTCATGGAAAACCGCGATTCACATAGGTAACAAGGGAGAAGGGGTGATGGACTAAGAATTCATTTTTTTTTTTTCAATCGGTAGCCATATTATTGATTAAGATAAATGCGAGGAATCAAAGAGAACTTCCCTACACACCCAGTCCGGACAATTCCCTTCCCCAGTTGTAGGTAGCTCGATAGATAGGACGTATTTGACAAAAGCATGAGCCACTCTATTACAATCACGAGAAATAAAAGAAAAAGAAACATCACAAAAAGAACTAGAGAGTCTGATTGTATCTCTGATGATCACGGCTAAGCTCGAATTGGCAACCTTCACTCCTTGGAAAATATGTATAACAGATTGTGCGTCCCCTTCAAAAAGTGCTCACCCCCTTTCTCCTTGGCCATAGTCATTGCCCATCTAAGCCTCAAAGCCTCCACAACTTCAGCAGATCGTGCATTGAAAATTGGAATAGCTGCAATCCATTTAACTTGACCCAAATGATCCCTAGCCACCAAACCTATACCACCTCTCTTCTTTGACACATCCAACGCAGCATCAGAATTAATCTTAAGAGTACCGTAGTTTGGAGGACTCCACGCCTCCACGGTCTCCACCTACTTACCTCTTCTGGCTGTCTTGGTTCCCTTGCTTTAGCATTAGCTAATACAAAAGCATGAAACTCTCTAATTCCTTGGCTCAAGATTTCCTGCTCCCTAATCCACTTCCTATTAAAGACCTAGTCATTCCTAGCCTCCATATATACCCGCACACAAAGGATAAGGGAGCAGCATCCAAATCAGTGGGAGCCCCTTCTGCTGAACCGTGCTTCTTAGAGGGCCCGACGCCACAACAATCGAATGGATACGACTGTGGACTTTATGTGCTGGCAATTTCCCGAACAATTACCCAGTGGTATTCTAGCAAACACAAGGCTAAGGAGAATAACTGGTTCTCCGCTTTGAATGAGCAAGTCACTGCATCTTTGGAGCTAAAAATGCGGACCGAGGTGTTGAAACTTATTGAAGAACTCGAGGCCAATTCTTGAGTTGAATGGTAGCTGTTTCTTGTTCACTGCTTCTTACAATATAGATATTAGAAATTTCGAAATGACGTAGTTGATTGACTGGTATTGAAAGGTGAAAGAATACAATTTGTGACTTTAAAGGCTAATGGTAGAGTGTTAGGTTGACTCTTGCGCTAGTATATCAACTTTCTGAGTTTGTTGGAGAATATTTGGAATATATTGTTACCCTTACTAGCTAGTTTGTAAAATTTCACATTTGCTATAGTTCCTAGTCTCTAATTCCTTGATAAGCTAACATATTTAAGCAACACCAATTTTAGTCAATATCCCACACATTCGACCACACAGGTCACGCCACTAAGGCTACGCCACACAGATAATTAATTCACTCCACAAAGAGACTAGGAACTATAGCAAATGTGAAATTTTACAAACTAGCTAGTAAGAGTATTTTGAGCCTGATTTTCTGGCCATTTTGTGCCTTTTGACTAGCTAAAGATGATGATGCTCTTTGGATAGTGATGAGAATTAGTGGGGAAGGATATGATATTTATCAAATCCCTCGGCCACGGCTGACTTTACGGATTCAAAATTTACCTCTTCTTGGAACAAATTCAGTACGTTCTCCTAAACAAACGCAAAAACCGTTGCGATTTCTCTTCTTTTTCCCCCTTAACATAGTCCTTATAAGTTATGATGAATAACCGTTATATATGCTGAATAACCGTTATATATGCTGTATACAATACCCACAACCTTCTTTGGCAACACCACAGGCTTGTCGAATCGCGGGTAAGAGACGCTTTCTGTGCCCTTCTTTCTTTATTCTAACAGCAACGATTAATTCATTACGGAAGAGAGAAATCTCAGTTTAAATTTTTTTTAAGCTATATCGCGGTACGAGTCATTCTGTAAGTGCACACATGGCCGGCCCTTGGGCAAGGCCCAAGAGGCCTAGGCCTAGGGCATCAAAAAATTGTTTAAAAAAAGGGGCACTTTAATAATTTTTAGTATTAGGCAGAGTAGGAGTCTTTTTAAACCAAACCAAGTGGGCTAATTAGGTTTTAGGGCTCTTAAAAACTGCTATTGTTGAAGCCCAACGATACACACAAAGCAAAAGCCCATTTGGTGGCCCAATAAAACCGGAGGATAAATACACTCATGTTTTTTTTTTTAGAAAATTATGCAGCGAATAAGTTCACATGGATCCTTTTAAAGATATGTTCTTGTTCATTTTATATTTGGGCTAAATGTTCGAAAGAGAACTAACCTAAAATTTTGACATGTATTAATTATACGAATTTTTTTTCGGGCGCTCATGTGACCATTGAAAAGTACATGTAGCGTGGCTAGTGCCCACATGCCAACATTAACGGGTAACTGCCCCACCGATGCCACCAAAGCCACTCCTTGCTGCCTCTATTCGATGAAAAGCTGGTGGCGCAGGAACAAGACGACATCGCCCTCGTTGAACAGCTTCCTTAACGAACCAGCTCCACCCTTCGCTGTCTAATATTGAAAAAAATAATTATATAAACAACTAATTCCACTTTTGCTATTTAGTTATAAAGAAATATAGGACACCATTTCAAGATTAGGCCTAGGGCATCTCAATACCTTGGGCCGGCCCTGAGTCATCTATTCTACCTTATATACAGAGAGCACCACTTTGGTCAAGACTCCTTTTTTTGGCTGGCTTACAATTTATAATCCAAAATCGTCCAAAACAAAAAACAAAATTACTCCATAAACGTTTACTATTTCACAAAACGAGTGTTGTACGGTTTTACTAACTGCTAAGGGCAAATTTGTAAAACTGTTAGGACTTTAGTTTTATTTTGTAATTTGAATACGTCTTTGTTTGTCTCGTCTTTAGGAGTCAGTTACTTACCAAGTGTATAGGAGTCTTAGAATTGGTATTTGAAGTAGGATAGCTTGTTTTGATTCAGTTCCATGTTTTTTGGTACAGCTTAATTAGGGGTATGCTAGTTTTTGTATTCTTCTACTCCTATTCAATTAAGTTGCATCTGATGAATAAAACTACTAGTACAATTTTTCAGCTTATCTTTCTTTTTCTGATAAATCAAAAACCACTGCAACATAATTGGTAACTGTTTTACCCGCGATTGCTATATCTTATTTGATTGCAAACTCAATAAACTGTTAATTTGACTGGCGGGTAGGTGTTATTTGATTCAAAAGTGCTATGCGCAAGAAAGCTTACACCGAACCATACACAGAATGTGAGGTCTTTTTTAAAAACATATTTGGAAAATATGACTTCATGTTCTCACATTCTGTGTATGATTCGGTGTAAGCTTCCTTGCACATAGCATTTCTCTATTCGATTTACTAATTTGCACACCACGTTATATATATAGCAAGTGCAATGCCAGGGGCATCCGTGGCCGTGTCGATGTTGCAAGCTCTCTGCACTTTACTCTTGACTTTGGCTTTTTGGGTACGTGTTACTTTTTCATTCTCCATGTCTCTCAAAAATAGAGATTTTTTTCTATTAGATTGAACGATTATTATGAGGAAAATTGAAATGCTAATGGATTTATGAAGCATGATATGAAAATAATATTTGTTGGTGAAACATATAACATGGATAGGGTAACGCTAAAAAAACCTAAAATTGCGTAAGGATACAGTATGTTTAAGTTTGTCAAATAATGTATAAAAATCTTCATACACTCTAGCATTGCATCAAACGTAATACATTTGGGTTATGTCGATTGATACGTTCATTGATTCGAAAACGATAAGGCCCTGCAACAGAGGCGGAGGAAGGCTAGGACTAGTGTGGATCTGTGACCACACTCAACTCTCTCTTTTTAAAATTTTTATTTACTTTTACATTTTCGCTATAAATTATCTTTTATGAATTATTCTCTTTTCAATTACTCTCATATATTTCATATATTATTTCATTCTAACTTTTAATATCAAATCTTGGACAATTCCACTACACTTGCAAAATAAGATGTATAATAAAAAACTAGTCACCGCTTACGATTTGAAACTCTCTATTGCATAATGTCCAAAGTTTCAAAAGTGGCTAAACCACATGCCATAAGCATTATACTTTAACAATTATTTTCAATTATTAGTCTAGTCTTGTTTAATCTTTATCTTTCTCGATAGAATTCACAACACAATTCGAATTCAGAGATTTTCTAGTAACAATTGGAAAAAAACGTTCTTTCTATGTTGGAGCAACATTGCTAAATATTGCATCTTAGTTTTTTTATGTACTGAATTGCTCTTACACCCGATTCCTTGAGACAATTCAAACAATTAATTATGTATTGATAATTGATGTACGCAAGTTTCTCAATATATAAAAGTTCTTTGATTGTTGTAGCATCTCTTATCACATAATTTCTATGTTGAAGTTTTGTGACAAATGTATCCCCACTAGCCTTAATTCGTGGGTATGCCACTGCCTGCAACTACGGATTCGATTTGGGGTTTGGGCGAATTGTTGTCCCTTAAGTTATGGATTTTCTATCTAAACTCAGATTACAGCCTATATTGGCCTTTGGGTACTTAAAATTTAGAGCTTTCAAACCGACCAGGCTAGCTCAATTTGCCAAAATCCTTGCACCTAAGAAAAGGTTCAATTCTTTCTTCATGCTTGAAGGTTTTCTCTTAATTCGGAGTTGTATTTGTAATAGTTGGACTTTTTATGGTGCTTAGGAAAGATATTGTTGGATTTTCTCATATTTGAATTATCCAGATTGATGCAATTGTAACTTCTAATGACAAAAGCAATTTAAAGTTTTTCAAATGGCTACAGTGAGTTTTTCAACTTTCAAATCAAGATGATAAAACTTCCATATGGTTAAATGGATAAAACAACGATATATTGATTGAAACCTTTGTGTTGAACAGGTGCTGGAGGAGAATCAACAAGTGAAAGATGCTTTGGTTCCAGTTGGATGCATCCTGGCTGCTACTATGGTAGCTTGGGAGGTCATTCCCCTCCTTTTGAAAAGTTATTATAACAAATCAATAAGTTTTAATGAGGTTAGGACATGGGTGACATTCCCATATGAGGCCTCCTACTGGGGTGCCCTTGAAGATCCCCTCCGGTTTCTGATCTGTTACTTCGCATTTTCCCTTAGGTAAGTATATCACTTCTCTTATTTGCATAATGGTTCTAAATTTTGAATTCCGGTACTTATATATATTTCTACATGCAGCGGCTACATGATTGCTCCTCTTATTGTGTGGAAATATGTTCTTCCAGTTTGGAAGGGCGTGGGGATGGCCTCTATCGTATGGTTCCTCCACAATTGGAAACGGGGTGCGTTCACCCAAGTTCTTACGGTCATGGAGATAACCGAGGTGGACAGGGAGAATATTACTAACCTCGATAGATTGTTCTCGAATGCTATACTTGGACTCGGACTGTTGGCGTTAGCTGCAGCAGTTGGAGTGTATATGCAATACATCATTTTGATTATCTGTGTTGGAGGTCAGTTTTTGAGCATTTTATTTGGTGTTACTAGTGTTCTCGTAAAAGCGGTACGCGTAGTCTATCTAGCAAAGAAAATTGGCAATGCTATCGATAACATGAAATGTTTTAGGCTTTTAGCCTTTGTGAAAACTCTCTGTCACCAGTCAAAGGAAAATCAGTTGATTAAAAAGTAGTTTGATTTCCAGCTTTTGAAAGAAAATGTAGATTAATTATCTCTCCTCATCAACAGTAATAGGTCGAAGACTGAATTCTTTTGGATATTTTTTTTTTGGTGCAGATTGGGTCTTTTTTCGGCATGCGAAGCACATAATGCGGGATGTTTACGCTGGGTATGATTTGCTAACTTCGCAGTCTATGGCAGTTCGAGTTGGTGATATAGTGAAGGTATGCTGGATCTTCAATCTTTTTTTTTTTGCAGAGTGGGTCGTTTATTTGGTTGCTAGTTTCACCAGTTTTTTTGGTCTTTTCCTTTTCCATTATCAAATTGGCACATAAATCATATCTAACGTGGTTTCATCATGCTTTAAGCAAGAAAACATGCTATTGTCCCAGTATATGTTCGGGTTTTGATTACAGAGGTTTCGTATAGAAGTGAAATACTCAGAGTATTCAGCAGGAATGAAAGCTGACTCAAAAATGGGCATTGGACGAAGAGGGGATCATGAGAACTAAACCCTAACTCTCAGAGCACTAACGACGTCTCCCCACCATTATAGCAATAAAGCTAATTAGAATTTAGGTAAGTAACCTACTCCAAAACAACAATAATGCCAAGTGTACCTATAATACACGGCAAAATATATAAATTGAATCCGCCACCAATAGAAGACAAATTCCAGTGGCGACTTAGTTATTCGGATTTAGCCATAGAGTTAGAGTGTAACAGATTTTATCAAAGTACACAGGTATTTAATTCGTGTTCTTGTTTGCTTTCTCTAGTTGAAAGTTGTGAATATTTACTACTTGTGCAGACTAGATCCGGCCGGGAAAAAAGGTCAAGTGGTGGAAATTGGACTTACAGCAACATTGTTGCTTGTTGAAAAGAAATTGCCCGTCCTCCTTCCCAATTCAGAGGTTCTGTTTCCGGTGAGCATCCTTTCTTTTACTTTCCCATTCTCTCTCCCTCTTGCTAAATGAGTGGATGCTTGTTGGTAATAAGTTGAACTGGCCCCATGTTTGCTTCACTTTACTGTTACATTATGTTACTGCACCCGGTGTTATCACATTATGCACACTAAATGTTTTGGTTTCTTATATTTTCTGAGTGGTCTACCATTTTAGGCGTTGGTTAAGAGTAATGCATACCGCCATCAGGCCATGGTCGCCAAAATTCAGCTGCGAACAGCTGATCTCAGTAAGATTCACTTGATATCCAAGGACATGAAGAGCATGCTACTGATGAAGTCGAAAGTCATATGGAGGGAGCCGTCGTTCTGCTTTCTATCTTGGATAGAGAAACCAAACGCGGAATTGGTCTTGGGTTGTAGCCTGGAGTATATGGTAAGATTTTTTTCTGAACATTTTAATTTAATCATATCAAGAAGAACTCCTCGTGTTCATTTTGTATTTATTTTAAAGATTGCTTTGACATATAATTTGGGTTGCAGCCGGGAGTATATGGTATTTTTGTAAATCGTTTCTTATTTCTATAAGCAACAAGATGAGATGCATATTGTTCAACGTATATCACATGTTTGGCTATGCGTCCAATGTTGATGGTGTTTAATTAAGCAAGTATTCATCTCGGAAACGGGAAAGTCTACAATACACAGGTGTGTATCACATGCACCTAATGTGTAGTCCAAATTGTACCACCTCATAAACATGTAGAACATTTGGTGCGTCTTGTATCTTTTATACTAAAAATGCATAATTTTTCAGCAATATGATTTCTAACATTTTCACTAGCAATCATGGCATTTGCTTCTCATAACTTTTCAGTTAAAAATTTATAACAATTTTACTAAAAATCATAACATATTAAGGCAAGTTGTAACTATTGTAGTAAAAACTCGTTGCATTTTCGAGGTGCATATTTTACACACCCAAATAGGGATGTGTATTGTAGCCTTTCCCTCCTATTTATTTCGTGTGATTATTGAAAATTGTTTCGTTTTTTGGTGACAGAGTGTGGAGGAATTGGTCTCTACAGAACAAGATATCATTCGTGAGTCAAGGAAGATAACAGCTCTTCATGATGCTACCAACAAAGGGATGACCATTCGGTTCTTTAAGAGTCAACATTGAGCAGATTTTCAACCGTGAGGCTGAACGAGCTTACTAATACTTACATGGTATTTGACGGGATTTTATGATATTTATTTTGACACTGTTTTTGCGGATATTTATTCGATAAATTTCTCAACATGAGACCTACTTGTTTCATGTGCTATGCCATTTGTGCAACAACATTTTAAGAGCAGTATCCAAGTAATTGCTCTGCAACAACGTAGCAGTAAAATAAGGCTTCACAATGTTATCTCAAGAAGTTATCTCTTGAATAACTGTTGGGTTTTGTCTCCCATGTGAGGGAGATGTACGCGATACGGGGGATTATTCCCCTAGGCCTTCCCATGTTCCTACCACACTGGATCACTCCCATTTGCCTTGTTTTGTATTAGGCAGGGAGTGGAGTGTGTGGTGTGTGTGTGCACTGTGAGTGACAGAGAGAGAGATAGAGAGAGAGAGCGGTGTGAGCTTCCTCCTCCGGGAGGGAGTCGTGCTCCGGATACTCTGTCGGAGCACGGTGGTGAGCGGAGGGGTGAGGTCTGAGCGACGGGGTACCGGTTTGTGGTCCCTGGGGAGCCGGTAGGTGCTCCGGAGAGAGGTTTTTTCATGTATATTGTGTATTGTGTGAATATATACATATACGGAATTTTTCCTCGAATCTTGTGTGTGGGTTGCGTGCGTGGTGAACCCCGGTCAATCCCAACAATAACTTCATAACTTATGATTGGATTTTCATTTTTGCTACCCCTGGCAATAATGGTTGAATACTCTCATTTTCTCTCATTGCTAAAGACTAAGGTCATTTAAATCAAGCCATAGGGGTACAAGTTTAATGGAGACAATTTTTTCATAACCTTGAACTTCAATTATTTAAACTACTCTGGAGTCCTTAGAATATTTTGCATCTAGGATTCCATTTATCCATTATCTTACTTTGTATGTTGGGAAACACTTTTGCATCTTTCTTCATGTTCTCCTTGAAAGCAATTCGATCGTCTTGTTTGTGTCCAAGGTACTAATACGTTGGGCTTTTTTCGTATCAAGAAACCGACATCTGGAATATGTCATAGATCTTGAGAATGTAAGAGGTTTTCTGCTTTGAATATTCTAGTTACCTTGGCTTTCTTCATCCAAAGCGGCTGTTGGGTTTGTGGCACATGGACTTGCAATCTGCTTGATGAGTGCATCAAGTGTTCATTTAATGGTTTCGAGAACTGGTTTTTAAGATGTTTTCGAAAACCAGTTCTAAGAAACCCAAAACAAACAAACCTATACCATGGCAGTTTCGTCCAATGTGACTTGATTGCACCGTGAAATACGAGTGCCCAGAAATTTTCATAGCATTGTGCGACTGATAGTGCATTTAGATAAACAAATGGAAATTTTTTATTTACTACAAGCGAGAGAATTGGGAGTTAACGGGGAATCGTGAAACCTTTGTTTGCTGCAAAACGATTGGATAGTTTTGATGACTTTCTTTCCTTATTCCCTACCAAACCCCACTCTAGATATATGTGCCTAGCTTGGGATTCGTCTGAGACTGTAAGAACGTTGACAACAGCATTAAGAAACCGAAATTCGCTGACAGCAGAGCTATTGAGCACCCTTAACGAGAACTCAAATTGTAGTTGAAGATGCAATGAAGAATGTTGAGCAAAGAATAAATGAATGGGAAGTTACAGGACTCAGCACAAGGGCTGAGGCAAGATTGTTAAGCAGTGTATTCAAACACATTTTTGTTTGCACGTCAGAAAAGATTTCATTGGTCACTGAAAGATTACAATGACAATAGGAGCAAGGAGAAAGCATCAAATTCAAGCCTAGTCCGAGACCCAATCCCCGATTGGCAAGAAGTCAATTGAGGCTCACACCTAATGGGCCCAAGCCTAACCCCAAAGGGCCACAATGCCCAGATAGAAAAATACAATACAATAAATCTATACGCCGCCAAAAAACCCAGCAGCCAACACCAACATGCTCTGCCACCACCACTGCTCCAATTTGGATTGGTTGGCCGGGTTCTATGTATTTTATACGTTGGTTGCATTCTCCTAATTTGTAGGTAGTAGTTTGGTTCTTGGTTTACTATAAAGCCGGATAAATGAGGTCCATGCTCATCCCTATTTGCTCCTGATTTGGAGGTGTGAGTTCGATCCTCGGAGGATAAGCCAATAAGTTGGGAGGTGAAAGTCCACGTGGAAAGCCTCATGGGTGTGTCTAGTTGTTCCCCCTCCTTTCTGCTTCTAATTGCTTTCCATGAGTATTGGTTTCCTGCAGCCGACTCTAAAAGTGGCATAGTCTCATCCCGTCCTCCTTTGTTCTCCAAGAATAAAAAATTTCTATAAAAAATTCACAATAAAGTTGATCGTAAGAAATTTCTTTGTACTCTAATTTATCAATTCGATATTTAAACAAAGTGTCTCGCGCATAACATGGAATCATGTAATTTACTTCCAATTCCATCCATCCAAAAAAAAAAACATTTAATTTTTTATTCTTGGTAAATAAAAAAACATTTAATTCTGACTTCAGATTCAATAATCAATTACAAACCAATCACATAAAATTCAAAATAATGTAAAGCGAATATTGGTCAATTCATGAAAGGGAAATCAATTAGAAAACAAAAAAGAAGACCAACATGAAAGCTGGAGAGAGGTAGAAGGAGAGGTGATTTGGTGGTGGTTTTCATTCAAAAGAAGACAAGCACGAACGCTGGAGACAGATAGAAGGAGAAGTGATTTGGAAGTGGTTTTCATTCAATCAAATTAGGGCTCCTCTTGTTGCGATTGAGAGGATACATGTATATTTATAAATCTACTAGGTGGGAGGTTTCGTGCGGACCCGTTGGTTGCAATTGGAACATAGGATGTGCGGAGAAGTAGGTCTTATACGCAACAAATTTATGCATGTGAGCTTTGAAAGTTCTAAATATAGTGTCATATGTCACGCCCCCAAATTCATAAATAGATATAAGAACCTAATCCACATGGAAGTCAATAATTCTATAGTCAAAGTCAAATTCTCATAATACAACCAACGCGGTCAAAGTTAACAAGTCACGACATCTACGGGTACATGCACCCCCAACTAGAGTTAAACAAATCTTAAGTGTTATTACATAACCAATAGTCAAAAGATGAATCAAAATAGAGTTACAAAATCATCTCATCAAAATCATAAGTCCAAAGATGACAAAATAACTCCGCTATTGAGCTTTCAAAAAGATGCATGCATACACTTTAAGCATTCCATGTCATGTTCCTCCATGCTGGGTACCTGAAATTATAAGGGTGAGTTCACTAGCCCAGTAGGAAAACGTCTATCTGTCCTACTTGGAAATGCGATGCACATGAAGTAAAGACAAGAAGATGTAGACCGACACAAGGTTAGAGCATTTGCAAATAACACAAAAGAGATAAACAAGCTTGAAAGTTCTTATAGCGATTCAACGTTCACACTACCGTACTCAACTCGTACCCGACATGTACCCGACACGACGCGTGTGTCCAAAGTGCTCATTTTTCGTATTACATGTCCATCATTATCATTTCATCATCACATTCCTCGCGACATGCCCGGAGGGCAGACCGAGTATCCTTCCGGGCATACCATACAGGCCCGTGTCCACTTTCCCCTTGGTCAAGGTACATTCCTCGCGAAACGTCCATAGGACGAACCGAGTATCCTTCCGGGCTACCATTTAGGCCCCGTATCCAATGTTGCAAGTCCACAATTCCATTTGTTAAGTTTTCATGTTAACCTCGTGTCCAATGTGATACATGTGTCGAATCGTCCATCCCTACGCATCTCAGGAACTCGACCCGACAATTAACCAATCAATGCACCAACCGTATATGCCAAACTTCCGTTAATCTTATCAACGCAATAGCACACTCAACAACAATAATTTCCCATGGCTAATAAGTATCTAACTGTTACCAAATCAAGAAATCACATCATGTGAGTGGAAAACACGTTCGGAGGCCAAACAAGTGTGAAGGAATAGACTAAAACTCAAAACAGGGATTGCCCAAGAATCTGCCAAAACCGCCCGGTCCTGCTCTGGCAGAAATTCCAGACAACACAGTCAAAAACTGCTCAAAATGAGATTTTTGGGGATTTTGCTCTAAAACTCCGATTTCAATGATTCCAAAGCCAAATATCAATAGAATGAAGTGTAGGGGAAGGATTCAACAACTAATTTAAGTGGGGAAACATTAATCAACATGAATCAAGGTTTTTCCCCAATCAAAGTTACACAAAAAATGGGTTTTCAAGTGGTTTGATACAATCTAGCAAGAATGTCATCAAATTGAGCTACAAGGGAGTGATGTATCAACTAATTTACAGGGAAATCACATGGAAGCAAAACATTAACATGTGTTAATCCAAAAATGACTAGAAATGTGATTTTCAAGAGGATTTAGTATGAACAAGAGAGATGGAGGAACAATACACACACACACACATCATATTTACAAGTAGAATTGATAGAAATTTCCCTACCTCAAGCAAGGATCTTGGAAACAAGTGTGGGGAAACAAACCCTAGCTTCAACTCACCAAAACCACCAAGTCTTGACCTTTCCAAAGCAAACCCAAGAAGAAATCAAGCTCCTATGCTCCAATGCTGAAGGATTTGTGAGAGGGTTGAGTTGGATTGAGAGATTTTTGGGAGAAATTGGAGTGATGAAGAAAATGGAAGAACAAGAGTGGGGGGAGGGGGCCAGCCTCTTTTAATGGGGTTGTGCTCTCTCTCTCTCTCTCTCCTCTCATACACCACACATATACACACGCTTCACTTTAATTCAAAAAAATTACACCTTAGGTCCAAATTTGACTTGTGTATATAATATGTGACCACAGTACTTATTTTCATAAACCAAACTTAAGTAAAGACTTGTCTTTACTTTAATTTGTTTATGAAAATAAGGAAGTACCCCTCATTTGGAAACAATGGCATTTCCAAAATTTTGAAATTTTAATCACATCAAAATTTCATCCCCTCACTTTTATTACAAAACTGAAAAGCGTCACATTTTTCTCCGAAAAAAATGGGTGGAAGACGACTTTACTTTACTCAAAAATAACTTCCGATTATACCGTTGTGATTTGAAAAATCCAAGGAGCAATTACCAGGGCTTTTTATTGGCCAAATTGAAATTTCTCCAAAAAGTGATTTTTTTTACACGGTCCCTTACATTCTACCCTCAGAAAATTTTATCCTCAAAATTTCACGTATCAATGCATGAATATACAACATGTGATATGTATGACATGCAACCGTATTGCTAACCATATCCAACACCATATCAAAGAAATGCAAAACTTTCAAAGTGTGAACTCACATAGATTATGCGGTAAACAAGTCCGGATATTTCTCTTTCATTTCATCTTCCCGTTCCCATGTGGATTCCTCACTACCAAATTTATTCCACAAGACCCTCACCAATCGAATCGTTTTACCCCTTAGCACTTTCTCCTTCGTATCCACTACCCGTATCGGTTTCTCTCCATATGATGCATCGGGCTTAAGCTCTAATTCGGACCATTCTAACACGTGTGATGGATCCGGCTCATACTTCTTCAACATAGAAACGTGGAACACATCGTGAATCCCCAATAACCGTGGAGGTAAGGCCAAACGATACGCGACTTCCCCAATCGTCTATGTGATGTCAAATGGCCCAATATAATGCGGTGACAATTTACCCCATCGTCCAAAACGCGATAAACCCCGACGCGGTGATATTTTGAGAAATACATGATCCCCCACTTCACACGATAACAGACGTCTACGGCGGTCGGCATAACTCTTTTGGCGACTTTGAGCGGTTAACAAGCGTTGGTGAATCACTTTGACTTTCTCGGTTGTTGCCTCTCGCGCTTCCTTAAGCCTCTTCCGTATCAACCTCATGTTATCGGCGGTTTCGTTAACTAATTCGGGTCCTACTAGTGTCACTTCTCCCAATTCGGTCCAACACACCGGCGATCTACACGGTCTACCGTACAAAGCCTCGAAAGGTGCCATCTCGATGCTCGATTGGTAACTATTGTTATAAGCGAATTCGACTAGCGGTAAATGATCCTCCCAACTACCCCGAAAGTCTAATACACATGCCCGCAACATATCTTCCAAGATTTGAATTGTTCTCTCGGATTGTCCATCGGTTTGTGGATGGTAAGCGGTGCTAAACAACAAATTTGTGCCAAGCGCGGCTTGCAAACCTTGCCAAAATCGAGCGGTAAAACGCGGATCTCTATCGGACACTATCGATACCGGAATCCCATGAAGCCGAATAATCTCCCGAATATACAAACGGCTAAGTGCCTCAACCGTATCGGTGACTTGAATTGGTAAGAAATGAGCACTCTTGGTGAATCGGTCAACTATTACCCACACGGCGTAGTGTCCCCTTGGTGATCTCGGCAAACCCATCACAAAATCCATCGTCACGTTTTCCCATTTCCACTCGGCTACCGGTAATGGTTGTAACTCTCCCGCCGGTCGTTGATGCTCCGCTTTCACTTGTTGACACGTTAGACACCGCGATACAAAGATAGTCACATCCCGTTTCATACACCACACATATGCACACACTTCACTTTAATTCAAAAAAATTACACCCTAGGTCCAAATTTGACTTGTGTATATAAAATGTGACCACAATACTTATTTTCATAAACCAAACTTCAGTAAAGACATTTTGAGTTTTCTTTACTTTAATTTATTTATGAAAATAAGGAAGTACCCCTCATTTGGAAACAATGGCAATTCCAAAATTTTAAAATTTTAATCACATCAAAATTTCATCCCCTCACTTTTATTACAAAACTGAAAAGCGGCACATTTTTCTCCGAAGAAAATGGGTGGAAGACAACTTTGCTTTACTCAAAAATAACTTCCGATTATACCGTTGTGATTTAAAAAAATCCAAGGAGCAATTACCGGGACTTTTTATCGGCCAAATCGAAATTTCTCCAAAAAGTAATTTTTTTTTACACGGTCCCTTACATCATAATATTACATTGCAAGTTTGTGACCACACCCCATCAAAACTCATAATGCCTTGAGCAAAGTAGGCAATGCATCCCTATGCATGTGTGTTCTTTATCCCCCGGTGTTAATACCACAACGTAAGACATAATGACAAGATTCTCATCTCATCCATGATTGGGTTGTAGACAACACCAGCTATGAGGATTTTCCTATTGTTACACAATGAGATAAAATTAGCTGAAGTGAATGTACGCAAAGAACAAGATCCCCAACAATTGATATAAAAGTCTTATGATTACCCATACACAGTTTTTGTTTTATCAAGAGGATCAAGTTATCCAAGTTTGTAGAGGGTGGATTTCGCGTAACTTGATGCTGGCACTAGATCTGCAAAATAAGGAACAGTTAGAGCACCTTTGTCCTTGATGGCAAAGGCCCTCCGATGCTTAAGTTAGTATATAGATACTAAACAAGCCAAGAACAATGCGTATAACAATGAGTTACAACGTACCTTTCACTGTGGGCATGATGCCCGTATTTATAGGTGTAGGTTAGCTTGCTGACCAAGGGTCCTCGTTGCCCTAGTTTCCTTATCACGTTAGGAAATCCTTCCTAATAGGATTCATCCTGTTAGGTGCGGTTTCATTACCACACTAGTCTTCTTGATGCAACATGATTCCTTTCCATATAGGGCTTACTCCCATATATGTGTGCAATCTGACTCTCATCAGGATTCTACATTCCTTATCTGATATGGAATGCTCACGCCATTCCCTTAAACCACGGGATACGCCTCTTATCACATAACGGAGTATTCTAGACTATTCCAGAACGCCTTGCCGTTCTGTTAGCCCAATAGTGGCGTAGCCGTGCTGCCACGTAGGACGGCTATACTGTTGCTAGTCTGCCGACCCTAGGGCCGAGCTATTCGTAGCTCGGTCCTGACCCTGCACCTTATCGTGATGCCATGGTTGACTACGTATTGCACGCCTGGCCCTACTCGTGGCTTCTCTAGCTCGGCTCCCTCGTAGGGTATGTCCACGTTGTATGGTCGAGCTAGGGCACCTAAGAGGGAGTGCGGGTTTTACCCTCTCCAACTGCTCCCCAGTTCTGACCATCACTATCGCAGAGTGGTGTCCAGAACTTTCACCGAGTTGGCTTGTAGTTGGTTGGGCCTTTGTTGAGGTCTGACTCTTCACATGTCCTTGCCCATCACGTGGGGGGCACGAATGCTTTTGCATTTAATGCGATGTGATTCACGCGGCACATCCGATAAGACCAAAGGACGGTTATAGGGATATTCTGTACGCTGCAGCCCTCTTTTTCCTTGATTGTCGTGTATTGCCATTATTGTTTCGTTCCAAAATGAATAACTTCTCACGTTTCACATTTCCCTCTCTTTGCAAGTTTCGTTTCAGAGTCGAAGAGAGAGAGAAAAAGAAGCCCCCTCTGCCATTTCTGTTGCAGCGAGCTTTACTCCGGTTTCCTCTTCATTTACTGTCGCCGGAAAAACTCCCTAGGAGCGCCTTTACTGTCTGTAAGTCCCCAATCCTCGCTGTTATCGCTTTTTTAGGGTTCCTGTCCTTCCGTCTCCCCTCTTGTTTAGGGTTTCCCCACCATGGTTAAGCTATTAGGTCTGGTAAGTAGCCCTGAAAAAATGGCAGCGTTCCGGCAGGTTCACAATATTCCCGCTGAAGTCCACCTTAGTATTCCAGGTCCCAATACTTTGCTGGAATATGACCAAACCGACGGGAAGATTCATATCCCTATCATTTTTATTACTGAGGGCGGCCTGAAATTCCCCTTTGACCCGTTTCTCTGCGAAGTCAGAGAACGGTGCAGGTTGAGTCCCATCCAAATGTGCACGGAATTCGTTCGTGTTGTCTTGGGCGTAGTCGCCCTAAATAAGGTCATAAACTTTAACCTAGGTTGGTTTGACATTCTGAGGTTGTACTCTGTCGTCCCTACTGTTGACGGAACCTACTACCTCAAAGCGAGGAAGAAGGAAGAATAGTTGATTACTGACCTTCCTAACTCGGCGAGGGGGAAACAAAACGATTACCTCGTGGTGACTGGGAATTCGGAACCCAAAACCCCTGAGGGCAACCCCATCTCGTGGTGTATCCCCCTTCCTGGCACTGGTCCATGTTAGTCCTCTTTCTTACTCGTTTCTATTTTGTCGTCGTTTTTCTTCTGTTGCTGATATTTTGCTAACTCCGCATTTTCTCTATAAGGCAGCCGAGAATCTAAGTGCGAGCTACAATCTCGACCGCATCGAGCTCCAGCGCGACCAGATCGCCCAAGCACTCCTGTTCGACGGTTTCCACCTCGTTCCCGTGGGACTCGGACGAGCTGCGCACATATTGCTCGGTTATACTCCAACCTACTAGGGCGGAGTCAGACGAGAAGGCGACCACCCCACTCGCCGTCCTTGGCCTCCAGCACATCTCGTCATCCTCTCCAGCACCCCTGCCGAGCTCGGTCGACGCTGGCTGAGAAGAAGAAATCCCTTTAGAGGTGGTGGAACTCGTCGCTCTCGAGGCTCCCAACCTGGCCCAAGCCAACAACAGGTGACCATTGCCCACAAGGAGGAGGTCGTCACCGCAATCCCCATTATCACCAAGGGTTCAGAGCCAAGCACGTTCGGGAGGAGCCCCGACGGTGACGTTCTCCAGAAGTCGACGATTACCACAGCTCTTCCTCATCGCACGGGTACTCCCCTTCACTCGAGCCTTCTCTCAATCATCCTCAACAAAACATGCCAATCCAGCCCATCAACCTACTAGACGTGCTAGACCTTGATGGTGAGTCCATTGACGACCACTCCATGCCCCCAGGCTTTGGGCCTAACCCCTGCTCCAGTTTCACAAGACACTGCTGACCTCACCACGAGGCAACAGGAGAAGAGGCCATTGGAAGTGGATTCCTCTTCTCCCCTCCAGCCTCCCGTCTCCAGACAGCGTACCGAGCCGACATCATCTCGTCGCCAGCTCCGCAACCCTGCTCCTTCCTTCTGGGGCCCCATCCTTGCTCGCCCCGAGGGGGCCCTTTTGACTAAGGAGGACAGCGTTAGTTCTCCCAAGAATGCCTTCGTTGTCGCCAAAGTTGTCATGCTCCCGATTGATATGGAAAAAGAGAGGGGGAGCTCGTATGACAAGCTGCTGAAGACCGGCCTCCAGTCAAGTATCAAGGTAAGAGCTGGCTTTATTCATTGTTAGTATTCCTTCATTGTGTTATCATGTTGCTCTTTTGCTAACTTAACTGCATTGCTTGTTGTGTTTGTGCTGAGCAGGGGATGCAGAAGATGATTGATGGTCTCGAGTAAGAAGGACTTCAAGAAGGAGATTGCCACACTGACAAAAAGGGCAAAAAAGGCTGAGAAGGACAGCTCGTTCCATGCCGACCTATGGAGGGATGCCAACAAAGAGAATGACGAGCTGAAGGCACAACTTGAAGCTCTTAAGAAGCAGTCGGAGGAGAACGAGCTATCCCTTCATCGTGAATTAGAGCGGGCTCAGGAGGTGAGTGCTAGTGCTCATGATAGAGGCGTGCTGGAGGCCACAAAAAGTTACGTGGGCCAGATGCCTACTATTAAGAGGACCATCTGGAACACGTGCTGGGAAAAGTGCCTTTCCGTGTTGGAGGTCCCCAAGGACTCGCCTCACTGGGTGAACAGGCATCTCCCTGGCCAGCCCCCAGTAGCCGACCAGTAACCACAAGGCGACCAATCCCCTCCTGCGCACTCTGACCTTCCTCCCTCCAACGCGACTCCAAATGCTGACCAAGACAAGTCTGCAAGTGCTAACTCCATTCAATAGGAGGGCGATGGTGGCACGACGATTATGGAGGAGCTCGACGCAGAACCCCAGGACCCTTTGAAGTCTGTTGATGGTGAGAATACCGTCTAGTTTTTTTTTTCATTGTCGGAATTTTTGCTCGCCTTGCGTGGCGTCGGTTGGCCGCCTGTGGCCTTGTGATACTTTGATTGATGTTGGAGTTTTTTCTTTTTAAACTTGTCTACTCGTTTGTTTATGTTTGTCTGCTCGGCCTTAGTGGCCCTTTAATTGGTGAATGGTTTGTTTCCTATAGAAGTGTACTCGTACTTAGTTGTGGTGTCACTTGCAACACGTAGGTGGAAGTTTATTCGTACTTATCCCGGATTTACACAAGACTAGCCAAGCCTAGTGTCTTCGTACCTAAGCGTATTCGTACTTAGTAATCAGAATTGAACAATTATTTCATTTGCAAATTCCCAAGCATACTCATACTCGGGAACCATCAAGCAAATTTTCGTTTGTAATTAAGTATATTCGTACTTAAGCAAATTTTTGTTTTGCAACTAAGTATATTCGTACTTAGCAGATGCCAAACAATTCTTCGTTTGCTTCTAACTTATGCAATTTTCGTTTGCAATTAAGTTTATTCGCACTTATGGTTGTAGCTTGTACGCACTGCTCCCCAATATGGATTGAGCAACTACGTGCTAATCCATATTTCCAAACTAAGAAAACACAGACGGATGCAAAAGTGAGATTTTATTCATAATCTGACCAAAAATAACCTTGAAATGGTTGTACCAGCAAATTCTGGAAATAAAACTAAAGGTACCTCATCGTGGCGCCTGTATTTATATATAAAAAAACAAAAACAGGAAAATGTTGTGACTGTATTTGTAGCCACAACTTGCTACTGATAAAACCTGCGTAGGTTTTGCACATTCCATGGTCATGGAACTGCATATCCATCCAGGTCGACCAATCTGTATGCTCCAATTTCTGCTATGCCAGTAATCTTGTATGGGCCTTCCCAGTTCGCCCCAAGCTTTCCATCAGAGGACACCTTGGTGTTGGCCAACACCTTCCGTAGGACTAGATCTCCCACCTTGAACTCTCTGGGCTGGACCTTTTTGTTGTAGCTTCTCCTCAACTGTTCTTGGTAAGCCGACAAGGTTATCAGCGCTCGTTCCCTCTTCTCCTTTGTTAGGTCAAGTTGCTCGGCGTTGCCCCCCGACTCAACCAAAGCGGTACGGTTGGTCGGTAGACCCACCTCCAATGGGATTACTGCCTCCGTGCCATAGGCTAGGGAATAAGGAGTCTCACCCGTGGATCTCCTTGGTGTAGTCCTGTAGGCCCAAAGTACTATGGGCAGCTTGTCGGGCCATTTTCCCTTCTTGCTCTCCAGCCTCTTCAGGCTCTTTAAGATTGACTTGTTTGAGGCCTTTGCCTGGCCGTTGCTTTTGGGGTAAGCTGGGGTGGAATAGTAATTCCGTACACCATGTTGAGCACAGAAGGCTTTGAACTTGTTCCCAAATTGAGACCCATTGTCTGAAATAATGGAGTATGGGACTCCAAACCGTGTGATGATTTTATTCCAAACAAATTTTTCGACCATGGCTTCCGTGATTTTTGCCAAGGCCTCACCCTCAATCCACTTAGTAAATAACCCGTTCCAATTAAGAGAAATTTTTGTTTCCCCGTTGCCATGGGGAGGGGACCCACGATATCCAAACCCCACTAAGCAAATGGCCACGGACTAGTTAATGGCAAAAGATCTTCAGCTAGTGCACGGATCAAAGTTGAGTACCGTTGGCACTTCTCGCATGTTTTGACAAACAGTTTTGCATCCTCCTGCATGTATGGCCACCAATACACTTGCGAGATTGCTCGGTGGGCTATGGATCGTGCTCCACTATGACCACCACATGTCCCATCATGTATCTCGTGTAAGAATTTCTGTACCAAGGCAGGGTGCACACACAACAAATAAGGGCCTAAATAAGATTTTCTATAAAGCTTACCTTCTGGGGAGAGCCAAAACTAGCTGTCTTGACCTTTATTTTGTGTGCCTCCCTCTTGTCTTCTGGCAGCGTACCATCTTGTAAATAAGCAACAACTGGGTCCATCCAGCTCAGCCCAAGGTTAGTCTCCATCACAACCTCTACAAATCTGCCAATGCTCGGCTCCCCGAGGTATTCCACAATCACCGACCTTTTAAACTCTGTTTATATTGCTGATCCTAGGCAAGCGAGTGAATCCGCATGAGCGTTCTGACCCGAGCTAATTTGCTGGATATGGACGACCTCAAACTTATCCAACAAATCCTTGGTTACTTCCACGTAAGCTGCCATCTTTTTACTCCTTGCGGTGTACTCCCCTGACAAGTGATTTACCACCAACTGAGAGTCACAAAATACCCTTAGCTTCTGGACTTTCAATTCCTGAGCATTCCTTAGGCCGCCGAGCAAGGCCTCGTATTCTGCAACATTGTTCGTTGCACTGAACCCAAATCTTAATGCTTGTTCCAGGACCAACCCTTCAGGGGTGATGAGCATTATACCTGCCCCCGCTCCTTTGTTGCATGACGAGCCATCAACAAAGAGCTTCCACTCCATTGGGTCCTGGTCAGTCTCCCACCTGGGCATCTCGAGCCCTGACTCCTTCTTGTGGAGTGGAGGTGGTGGTGCAACTTTTGGTGAGAATTCAGTCACGAAGTCTTCCAAGACCTGCCCCTTTATGGCCATCCTTGGTTATAGTCTAAGTTATACTGGCTCAGCTCTACTGACCACCTCGAGATCCTCCCAGACAAGTCTGCCCGCTGAAGTATTGCTCTTAACGGGTGCTCCGCGTTCACCATAATTGGATGACCAAGGAAATAATGTGGCAACTTTCTCGACGCTGTCACCAGGGCGTACACAAGTTTCTCTAGTGGCAAGTACCTCGTCTTCGCGTCTAGTAGTACCTTACTTACAAAATAAACGGGTGCTTGCCCAGTCCCCCTTTCTCGTAGGAGTGCCGAGCTAACGGCGTGCTCGGATACGGCCAAATATAATATAAGCCGCCCGCTCCCCTGCATCAGGAGATGAGAGCAAGGGCGGAGAAGATAAGTATGCCTTGAGATCTACAAACGTTTGTTCTTGCTCGGTTCCCCACTCGTACCCCTCTCTCTTCTTTAATAACTGAAAGAAAGACCTGCACCTATCCGAGGATTTGCTTATGAATCTATTCAGTGCTGCTGCCATCCCCGTGAACTTCTGGACTTCTTTCGTAGTCCTGGGGCTCTCAAGATTCTATAAAGCCGTGATCTGATCGGAATTAGC
Source organism: Gaultheria prostrata (assembly GCA_036023075.1). Taxonomy (NCBI): domain Eukaryota; kingdom Viridiplantae; phylum Streptophyta; class Magnoliopsida; order Ericales; family Ericaceae; genus Gaultheria; species Gaultheria prostrata. Next base: position 1,961 of record JAXBDA010001744.1, on the reverse strand, counting down.
CTTTATCCCTCTCCTGGTTACCAAGTGGCCTAAGAACTTCCCTGAGCTGACACCAAAGGCACACTTTGAGGCATTCAACTTCAACTAATACCTTCTTAATATCTCAAACGTTTCCTTCAGATCGGCTAGATGCCCTTGTTTTGCCTTGCTTTTTACTACCATGTCGTCTATGTAGACCTCCATGGTTTTACCTAGCTGCTCTTTAAACATAATGGTGGCCAAGCGTTGGTATGTTGCTTCTGCGTTCCTCAACCCAAAGGGCATGACTTTGTAGCAGTACAGACCTCTTAGGGACATAAAAGAAGTCTTCTCCTGATCGGGCTCATACATGGCTATTTGATGATATCTTTGGTATGCGTCAAAGAAACTCATCCTTTCATAGCCTGCCATTGCATCCACTAACTGGTCAATTCTGGGGAGGGGAAAGCTGTCCTTTGGGCATGCTTTATTTAGGCTGGTGAAATCCACACAGACTCTCCACTTCCCATTCTTCCTTTTGACCACAATAGTGTTGGCTAGCCACTCTGGGTAGTACACCTCATTTATGGCATCTGCCTCGAGCAGCCTGTCGACTTCTTCGATCACAGTGTCTGCGTGCTGTGGTGCCGATCTTCTCCTCTTTTGGATTACTGGTTTGTGTTGTCTACATTCAAATGGTGGCAGATGACCTCGGGGTCAATCCCTGACATCTCCTGTGGCGTCTAAGCAAAGATGTCCATGTGGTCCTGCAAGAAGTCCACTAACTCCTTCTCCTCTTGTTCGGTTAAGTTTTAGCCGATCAAGAAGTACCTCTCTGGGTCGCTTTCATAAACTTGTACCTTCTTCAATCCTTCCACAACTTTACGGTTCGGGTCACCCCCCACGTCTTCCAAGGTGGGCTGATCGGGCACCTCCACAGTTTGCACGTACTGAGGCTTCGTGGCTCCTTTCAAGATCATGTTGCAGCATTGATCAGCCACCTTCTGGTCTCCTTTGATCACCTCAATGCCATCCGGCCCTGGGAATTTGATTTTCTGGTGGTAGGTGGATGGTATTGCTTTCATCTTGTGCATCCACATCCTGCCTATAATCACGTTATAGGTGGATGGCAGATCCACCACTAGGAAATCAGTCTTGAGGACAATCGATCCTGCTCGTACTGGTAGGATTACTTTTCCTAGCGGCCACACTGGGTGCGAACTAAAACCGACCAGTGGTGTCAAGCTTTTCTTGAGGCTCTCGACGGGTAAGTTCATCTTCCTGAAAGTGCTGTAGTACATGATTTCGGTGCTCGCCCCTTGGTCCACCAAGATCTTTTCCATGTCATACTCTCATATTCGTAGGGTTATGACCAGGGCATCATTGTGTGTGAGAGTGACACCCGCCAAATCGCTGTCTGAGAAAGTTATGGGAAGCTCTATCACTTCCTCTTCCCTCGATCGCTTCAAGCCGAGCTTCAGCACCTGCTATGAACCGTTCAATCGGCGTACATGTCGTACTTCATTGCTCGTGTAAGGGGCCGCCAGTCCATGTATCACATGGACGGTCCTTTTGGGGGGTCTATCACAGTCCAAATCCTCATTTTGCTCGGTGCACTGCTGCTCGTCCACTAGGAATTCTTTCAGGTGGCCCGTAGCCACCTGCTCGTCTAAGAACTTTTTGTACTCCACACAATCCTCAGTCATGTGGCCCCAATCTCGGTGGTAGCTACAATGCTGGTTGGTGGCTCTCCTCTTCTGTGGGTTCCCGGTCATCTTTGGTGGCCTTCTGAACCACGGCTGGTCTTTGATATGGTATAACATCTTGTAGATTGGCATGTTAAATGTAGAGGGTAGAATTCTGGAATCCGTATGATACCTCTAAACCTGCAAGACAGAGAGCTGTTAGAGCACCTTTGCCCTTCGTGGCAAAGGCCCTCCGATGCTTAAGTTAGTTGAGGATACTAAGTAAGCATAGAGTAATGCGTATGAATAGGTTTCACA